>APFE030471387.1:165248-223063 GCA_000404065.3 Pinus taeda
AACTTTTACAACTTATCTCAGCCTTGCTGAAAAACTGCCCTGCTGAAACTTCGTTGTTGTTACTCCGCTGCTGAAACTCCGCTGTTGATACTCTGCAGCTCACTGTCCAGAAATCTCCCTTGCTCTCTTACTCTCCTTCTCTCAATCTGCTCATGAAAGAATTGAATCGAATGTGTTCTTTTCCTCCTTTTCCTCCCTTAATATAACTCCAAATGACTTTTGGGTGATCCAAGTGACTTTTGGGTAATCCCTAAATCCAATGGCTGAAATAGATTTAGATCAATGGCTGAGATTAAATGCACATTTAAATCTCACTTTCTTTTTTTTAATTCACCCACTTTAATAAAGACCCACTTAGTCATTTATTTCCAAAGTCACTTTTCCTTTCTAATTTTTCATTGACTTTATAAAAGTCACTTTAAAATTAGACCTAGTAACTTTATCACTTAAAGTCACTTTTAAATTAGATTTTAACTTTATAAAAATTATAAAGTCACTTTAGGAGAAAAATTAAAATCTTTTGGACACTTTTCCCTAGGCCAAAGATCAAAGCCTAAGGGAACCACCTGTCCTCCGGTACCAAATTTCAACAGAGTCATGATGTAATCTATTTGTCAAGAAAAATAAGGAGAATTTTTATTATTAAATAAATTGGCAAACTAAAGCATGGGTTTCATGCTTGGGTCAATTTTTTTAGGTCAAAGCCTCTATTGAAGGCTTCTAGGGTTTATGTCAAGTGTCTTTAATCATGTCATATTGTAAAGAACCCTACTTGGAATTTATTTGTCAAACAAGAAATTTATTTTATTGTAAAATAGGTCAATTAGGACGCCACCAAGTTGACCTCAAACTAGACAAGTCGGTCGAAACTAGGCAGCAAAATCACTATATAAAAGCAAAAACTCGACCTCATTTGTCACTCACTCACAAGTTCGATCAACAAATTTTGGGGCCAGAAAAAGTGCGAATTTCAAGGAAGAAGAAGAAGAATAACGAAGGAGAAGGAGGTCTCTCACAAGCATAAGAAGTCAAAATTCTCTCTCTTTTTCCCACACGTGTGAAGCTGTGAAGTTGTTAGACTGGACGAAATTCTGTAGTTGCTAGAAAGGCCTAAATTCTGAAGCTATTAGTGAAGTTGGGGCCAAAAATTTATTGGTTGATGCTGGGTTGAAGCTATTGGACAAGAAGAGACTATTGAAGTGAGCTAAAACATATTCGAAAGTTGACTTGATGGAGAAGGAACGTCTGTTAGTCTAGGGTCTTGGTCAATCTCATTTGAATTACTAAAGGAAGAGTTCTTGGATGGGTTTTTCCCACGCTATGCACCTACATCTGGTGTCCTTGATCTTCGTGTTTTGGTTTTGGTAATTGCTAGTTGAACTAAGAGAAAAGAAGAACATAAGAAAGATAATAATAACTTAAAGAAATCACAAGTAATTATCAACAAGAGAAAATCTTTCTACCTTTGCGATTTTGCAACAGTAATCATGTCCCCTACTGGTGCTTAGTAAACCTCCCACAAAGTCAATGAAAATGTTTTCCCAAGGATAACTAGGTACAAATAAAGGATGGTATAACCCATATTTCCTATTAGAGGCCTTGTTGGTACAAGGCATACATCGTCTAAGGAACCTAGCTACATCTTCTTACATCCTAGGCCAATGCACATACCTCGACAAATTGGCAATTGTCTTCCCCATACCAAAATGCTATGCAACCTTGGAGGTGTGAGCCTCTCTAATCAATTGCAATCACTCACCTTTAGGAACACATAGCTTGTCCAACCTATAGAGTAACTCGTTTTGGAGATGAAACTCAATTGTATCGTCACCATCATCCACATGACTCTGGCTTTGTAACTATTGATACACCTCTATAAAGTCCTCATCCTCTATATATGCCTCTTTATGCATTAGAGGTGACAGGCTCCATGTTCATCGAGGCTTCCAAATTTGTGATTTGTGATGTTCGTGGCCTTGAAAACATCTTGACCATCTTGTTTCTGTTTCCCTACTTATACTTGATCACTAAATGAAATTGTTGTAAAAACCCCATCCACTTGTAGTGTATGGTCTATTGTAACATACTCTAGCCCTACCAGTACTATCCCAGCTAGTGATCATTGTGGATGATTGCTCCCTTTCCCATCAGATACTGTTCCCACTTTTTGACAACTCGTAACAAGGCATAGAGCTCCTTGTCAAAGGGAGGGTAGTTGAGAACCACCCTATGGAACACTTCAAAATGGTAACATATAGGCCTTCCACTCATACATCAAGATGACTCCCGCAGCATACCATTCACATTTGTCTCCACTTTGAAGGGCTCTTGCAAGTTTAGTAATGCAAGAATCAGTGCTTTACTAATTTTCTTCAACTCTCGCCTTATGTTGACCTTTACCCCACCAGAAATTTGTATGACACTTTATAGCATGGAGTCGTGCAGCTATTGTTGAAAATGAGGCTACAAATTTCTTCAAGTATTTCATTACCCCAATAAAACTCTTGGCCTCAAAAACATTTGTAAGCACGAACTACTTCATGATGGCCTTCATCTTGGCATGATCTATTTGAGCTCCCCTCCACCAACCACATAACTTAAATACACCAACGACAGTTGTGCAAACTCAAATTTCTTGAGATTTTCCAACATTTGGTGCTTCTCCAAAGTGTCTAGCACCTACATCAAGTGTGAGATGTGCTCCTCCTAGATAGCATTATGAACTAGTATATCATCCAAATAAACAATAGCAAATGAATCTAGACAAGGGCACAAAATATCATTCATTAATCTCATGAATGTAGCTAATGAATTACATAGACCAAAAGGCACAAACTAACCACACATACAAAACTTATCTAGTTTGAAGATGGTCTTACAGGTGCTTCTTCCTTGACTCGCACCTAGTGATACTCTAATTTTAAATCTAGCTTGGTGAAATATTTCACTTACTACAATTGATCCAATAGATCATCTATCCTAAGCAAGGGGTACCTGTTCCTGAGCATTATTTTGTTTAATGCCCAATAATCAATGCACAATTACCAAGTCCCATCCTTTTTTGGTACAATTATGATTGGTGACCCACAAGGTGAGGTACTTGGTCGAACAACACCGTGATCCAACTACAACTGCTTCTTCACATTACTTGCTTCTAGAATGGGCTATCTTTACAGTCCAATGTTTGGCAAGGAGACTCCAACAACATCCCATGCTCCACTTCCCTCTTGGGTGGTAGCCCTTTAGGATTCTGGAGCAATCTCCAACACGCCTGTGGCAACTCTTCCATCTACTGTCTCTATTACCTAGTGCACCCCTCCAAGAATGCCTCTACTCTTATAGAATCCTCTAAAAAATGATTTTCTCTTGGGAGTAATAAAGCATAAGTTTTACTAGAACTAATCAATTTCTTAGATTGGTTGGGACTTACCAATGAAATCTTTGACTTGCCCTTATGCACATTGATGATGAAGGACTTTTTGTCCTTGATGACGCATAACTTATTGGCTCTCCACATCAAGATTGCATCCTCCATATACATATAGTGTCATATCCCCATTGTTATTTTCCTCTATAGAACAGCCACGGTGGATTTCCAGGGCACAAGATGACCAAGTCACGAGAGCAAGATTATGTCATCAGCGGTCCCGGGGGAGTTTTGAGGAGTTTTTATGGGATCTGACGGCATTCGCTTGGCATATTCATCATCATGAGCGCTTATGCACAACTTGTTTCTAGTTTCATGGCTTTCTAATAATTTTCGTAAAACGGGGTTGTTATTGGGCATAACTTAATTAATTACGATCAAGGTAGCATTCCGAGAGGAATATTTGACGAAACACCTTAGTGTAATAGCTTGTTGTAACCGGAACGAGAAGATCTATGGGATGGGATCCTGAGAAATAAGGTCCAGTGGCCAAAGAGCGTATGGTGGGCGATTTACCATTTTCCCAGCTTAAAAATGACTTTAATTAATCATTTAATTAAAAAGGGAAAATATGAATAAAGGGGAAAGGGCCAAAAGTGACTTAAATAAATTAAAAGTCACTTAAGACAGTCAAGGAGGAGCTTCTAGAATAATAATAAAATAATAAAATAAAATATTTCTAGAAATTTGGAGATCTATATACGGAGTCTTTAAAAAGACAAGGAGGAGATCATTTGGGACATCTTGGTTTTGATAATTTGTCTTTGGTGCGGATTGAAGAATTTAGTTCTCTACCTTAGTAGCCCCAATACGAAAACTCTCAGGTGATCCAGTGACAGTGGCAAGAACCCATCTCTCCCCATGATGAATTCACTCAAAATTCCCAAGTGTAGTCATCATATCAGTTAATTTGGAGGCCAGTTGGAGCACTATTGAAAATCCTTTTCAGGCCATCACCTTAGCCATTTCCAGTTTCTTGTATCAGCATGCTTATATTAATAAAATGAAGTTGAAATTCTCTACATGTTTATCCTGTTTATTTTTCAGTTGCAAATTATATTTTCGTTTTTGTTGTTAATTTTGTGGTTTAATTTGTGTATATTGTTTACGAAGTTGAAGGCTAAATTTTCTAATGAAATTTCCTGCTAAATTTATATTTGGAACATTACATATAAGGACTCCAAACAAAAATCTACATACACGAAGTGGAACTACATCTAATTCTAGTTCATCACTGAAACCAACACTAATAGCAAATTTAATTTTACATTTTTGTTTACCTTTATATCTACCTCCTTGTTGACCCATCCCAATGGATATGAACTAGGACACTCATGAACCTCCAGTCCAAGTTGATCAAATTCGTTGCTATGAGATTTTCTTGTGAACCTGAGTCGAACAGATCATTAATATTTGTTTTCTTGACCTACATCTTTATATGGAAGATCTTGGTCATCTAGTTCTCTTCTTGTTGTTGAAGGCTATTGAGATTCACCCCCTTCTACATCGATGTGCAAACAATCTTCTCATCCATGTTCGAGCTACTTTCAATTTGGCAACATGAATCTATGGCTATGAGATTTTTCTTCTTTATATCATTCTTATGGTTCTCTGGATTGAGTTTTGGGTGTAATTTCCATCATTTTTCCTTTATGTGACCATCAATGTTGTAGTGGTAGTTAGGATCCTTGCATTGGCATGTTGTGGTCGGCTCATTGTGGTTCTTGTCTTCTTGTTCTTCTTTCCTATCCACTTCTTCTTCCCATCCTTCTAAGTTTCCTAGTGTTCCTTTTGCATTGAACCACTTGAATAGCATCACTACACCTACACTTGAATAGCATCACTAGATTTCGCAGACGGTTGTGTAAACCCCCTAGACACATGAGGAGTACATCGAGGTTCTTGGGAGTTACTCAACATTACTGTCATCTTTCTTGGACTCTTTATTACCATTTGGCTTCTTTCTTCTACTCCTTTGCATCTTCCTGATCCCTCGATTTTCCCTCTAATATGACCTCTAAGTCATAACCTTTGTCTTCTCTAATTCCAAACTTGTTTGCAAAATCTACCATAAGGACGTTTACAGCGAATATCCACGACCTGTGCTTCCAACCTTGAGAGTCTCTCAACTATTGGATCTTGAGGGGTATTATAAACACATTCGGCAACCATGGTTGGGGTTTTACAGCTTCCTACTCAAACCATTTTCTAGATCCCCTTCAACTTCCCACAAAATTCCCAAAGAATCTTGCTTTAATACCAATATGATCTATAAATTGTCATGGATATTGCACTTGAAAATTTGTCACAATAGATCTATTAAAATAAACCAAAAATCTACACTATGAAAGGTTAACTCCTTTAAATTCTCAATTTGTTATTATGCATTTGTCGTTTATGCATGCAATAGATAAAATGTGGAAGATAAAGAACAATAAAATGCAAACACAAACCAATCACAATGAACGCCAAGATATGCTTTAGGAAACCCTTACGACAAAAAACCCAACTAGAAGGTGAGGTTTCTCTACTCTCTTTTGCCTGGAATTGAAATTATTCAAGTGCAAACGAGGACACAATCTCTATATAGTTATATGAGACCTTTAGCGCGTGGATTGCTACGGAATACAAATCCCCTCTATTCTGCTCTCTCTATATCCATTCAGTGATTCTGCTCTACTCTGGAATAAAATGCACTCAAATAGAATTGAACCCCTTTTCCTCCTAGTGGCCCAATTATAACACAACCAAATAACCAAATAGGGGTTAAATTTGACTCCTTCAACTCTCAACTAGAGTTACAATTTGACACTTCTAGAGTATACTTCATTGTCTCCACATGGCTGGCCCCTCTTCCACGAGTAGCAAGGATGACATGGAATCCTCCCGAATCAAGGTGGACAAAACAAAAAGGTCAACCTCCAGTTCGCATACTTTTGCATGCAGTCTTTGTTTGAGGTTTTTCTTGCACTGTTGGAAAGGTCTCCAAGTGTAGAATAGCACCAGGGGGTTTGGCGCAAGCAAGAGTTTTTAAACCCCAAAAAAACTTCATTTGGGAAATTGTCTTTGGAATGTTTAAGAAACCAATTCTCCAAACTGGGACCCACCAGTAAAAATGGCCCTATAAGTCGATTCCTGTAATTTTTCCACTCCAAAAGCATTAAGACAATTGATGAATAATATAATGATCCAATATGTATCAATAAAGTTAATTGTCTTTTTTATTGTTTCTAAACAACATCATTAATGTTGACACTTGAGAATAACAAGAGGAGAGTTAATGCTATTTGTCTTTAGCTTTGAATGACACTTGCCTTTCAAGGCAAATTCATTATAAGAATTACATGGTGATTTATTACTTATTCTATTTTTAGTTATTTTTAAATAATATTTTTACTAAGACAAATATAAGCAGAGATCACGGAAAATTTGTCACATCACTATAATTGAGCCAATAAAATATTAGATGCATGAGATTCAAATAGCAAGTTAAACCAGGTTGACTTCAAAGCAAAACATATAATACTCTGGCACAAGAAGGAATTAATAATGATGTGAGCTAGAAATATAGCAAACTAAACAATAAATTGCAGTAATTAGCATGCATATTATACATTGCCTTTTCATATATGCATTTACAATTACATAATAGTTCACTTCAATTGGTTTTGGTACGTGGTTTACAAGGAGAGTTCAGGATTTATTTTGTTTGGAGCAACAACAAAAAATTTGTCATGGAAATTGTTGTTACATGTAATGTCCCAAACAGGATAATTTGTTAAACATGCAAAAATTTAACTCAACCAAAAATATCACCATAAAATTACTATTCGATTAACAGAAGATTGCCATGTAAAATATAACAAGTAGAGTGCATGCAATTCAATAACACAACGAGAATAAATAATCTCAACTTGCATTATAATAAATCACTGAAAGAGTGTACATGATCATATAGCTTGAAATAGCTGAGATAGACAATTTGGTCTCCAAAACTGATATGCTCTGATGTTAAAACCAGCCCTCCAAAAACTAAATTGAAATCGATCACTACGCTTGTGAATTCTGGCTGAATCCACGAAGGTGATGAGGTGGATTTTCATCCACTCTCACCAAGATCACCCAAGGGTGTCCGTCCTGGGGCTACTGTTGAAGTAGGAAATCAGGTTATCAACCTCTCATACAAGAAGAAATATCAAATCGGAGATGTCCTACAATGGCCTCCTCCTCCTATTTTATAGATCTGATGGACCCCTCTAGAACCTCCTATTTTATTATTATTTTAATCATGAAGCACTTTCCCCTCTTTTATTTCAATTAAAATATTCTTTCTAATGCAGAAAAAGGGTAAATTGGCCACCATGTCTCCTCAGGTCACTGAAACTCACCACTAACCATCCCATTCTGTAGATCTTCTCGTTCTGGTTCCAACGAACTATTTCACTAAGGTATTCTATCAAGTATTTCTGAAATGCCACCTTAAATGTAATTAATTGAGTCATGCCCAATAATAACTTTGTTTTCTAAAAGTCATCAGAATGCGTCGGAACGAAAGGCAAACAGTGCAGATGAGGGAATATGCCAAGCGAATGCCATCGAACCTCATAGAAACTCCTCAAAACCCCTCTAAATTCCCCTGGGCCCGTTGATGACACCAACCTACACCTATGACCTGTCTACCCAAACACTAAAAATCCATCCTAACCATGTCATAAGGAACACCAGAAAAAGGAACATTCCTCCTGCCCCAAGATTGCTTGCCCTCAAGAAATCCAAACTTGTGGAACAATCTGGTGGCCCAACGTAACTGAGACCCAATGCCCGAATCCCATACAAACCACTGGGTGATGCTCTACCTCTATATCAACCAACCATGAACAGACCCCTCAATGCCCGCATCCCAGACCAATCTCTAACTGAACCTGCCATCAACAAATCCTCATGGATCATCAATGTCACCAAGAAAAAGTATCAAGGCTCCATGGCTCCTGATGTGCTATAACTCCAACCAACTCATCACCTCTCTACAGTCTAACCCCTAACTCAATCCAATGCCAATCCCATCCTCCTGATGCTGGGGTGGAATGTTGAAGAGTTGTCAATCTATATCCCACTGCCAACTGGAGCTTGTAGTATCTCCCATGTCTAACGGTCCCCGCTCCACTATGCCCCTGACTAAGAATATCTTACCATCAATAGGATACCAACTAATGATCTCTCGCCAATCCATCTTGTGGGAAGGATTGGATGCATAGGCACATGTATATGTGATAAATCCCCTATGTTGCACCGTGCCCCACTCACGTATCCATGCCTGGTTAGTCAACAATCTCCATCGAAAAAACCCTGCCTCTCTTCCCATAATGGGTACAAGTGGCCAAACTATGTTGCAAGCCCTATCTATGTACTCTTGGAGAGGGTTGCTGCCCGAAAGTACTGCAACTCTGCCAGCCGCCTGTGCATCTATCCACACATCATTAATGGCTTAGCCCAAAAATGGATGCACCACCATCTCCAACAGCTCCTCCCTCCTCTAATCGGAAACAGCGCGCCCCTGTTGTCTACTAGCCTCCTGCAAAACTACCCTATCAACCTCCAACACCTCCTGACGACAAGTGTCTACACATGCTACCACCGTGTTGGTTGTTTGTAAATCTATCCACTCCTCATCAATGGTTGGCCCCAAGGATGTCTGCTCATCCTCCTCTACCGTGCGCTCAACGTGAGCCGCCAACTGACTCTCCAAATATGGCCCATCATGCACATTGTGCTCCACTACGTGTTTCTCATGTTGAATGGGAACAAATTGTTGCTCATCAATCTCCTCTACCACACATGGATGCATATCTGGGCTACTATCATCAACTCCACATGACTGCTCGTGCTCCTGAGAGGCATCCCCATAAGAACTCATGGATTCAACTAAAAAAGAAGAATCCTCAACTAGAAAGTCAATAGGAAACTCCTCCTTATCTACCTCTGCAATCTCCTTTGTGCCAATCATGCATGAGTGGTCAAGTCCCCAAGGTTCCTTGCAGGTGAAGCAAAGACCCTTCCTCCTTAACTCATTCTTGCTACAAGGTCCACCAATCCTGAACAACTCCTCTCTGGTCAATTGCCTCCGGAACAGTCTATTATTTTGGCCAACAAACTTTTCGAATAGCTCATAAGAAGCGGGTGAGACCATCTGTTCCTTTCACCAAATGGCCAACAACTTTGACTATAACTTATTGCATATGGCATCATGTTCTCCCATAATTGATGAAAAGATGAACTACATGTGTGCTTTAATTGTATCTAGATGATGCTTCTTAATGCTAAAAAAGTATTGGAACATTTGAAGAATCGGATCATGACACTCTAGATCAAACATGATGTCATAGGTTCGAAGTTTGGCCATATCTTACAAAATATGGAGCTTTTTCCCAAAGGCCATCAAGAAATGGTCGGTGCCTACTAATGTTACTAACGTTAGGAGTTTCATTGGGGAAGCATAGTACCTAAGGAAATTCATAGCCTTGTTTTCAGTGATAGCAGCACCGCTCCACGCCATAACTACAAGTGGCAAGAGTTTCCAATGGGGAAAAGGGCAACAAAAGGCTTTCGATGAGTTAAAGAAGAAGATCAGTGAAGCACCAATTTTGGCATTATCAAACTTGCAACGGCCCTTTGAAGTCGAGAGAGATGCGAGTGGGTATACTATGGGAGTTGTCTCAATGCAAGGAGGAAGGCCCGTTTGCTACCATTCTGAAGTATTTCATGGGGTAGTTCTTAACTACCCTACCTACGATAAGGAGCTTTATGCCATGGTGCAAGCTGTGAAGAAATGGAAGCACTATCTGATGGGAAAGGAGACAATAATCCACATAGATCACCAGTCGTTACAGTACTTGCAAGCCCCGAGGAAGCTACAACAAACCAGGCATTACAAGTGTATGGGGTTTTTACAGCAGTTTCATTTGGTGATCAAGTATAAGAAGTGCAACACAAATAAGTTGGCCGATATGCTTTCAAGGCCACCCACATCAAAGATTACAGCTTTGGGGACTCTTAGGCACATGGAGCCATTCACCCATGATGCATACATAGAAGCATATTCAGAAGATGAGGTTTTCAAGGAGGTGTATCAATGGGTTGCAAAGCCAAAGTCATGTGCACAATGCCAACAACAGTGTTGACTACCATCTCCAAGATGGGTTACTCTACAGGCTGGATAAGTTATCTATTCCTAAAGGTGAACGTTTGTAGTTGATTAGAGAGGCTCACACCTCCAAGGTTGTAGGGCCCTTTGGTGTAGGGAAGGATGTGGCTAACTTGCAAAGGTATGTGTATTGGCCCAAGATGCAAGAGAAAGTAGCTAGGTTCATAAGAGGATGCATGCTTTGTTGTACCAGCAAGCCTAGCAATAGGAAACATAGTCTGTATCATCCCTTACCAGTACCTACTCATCCTTGGGAAAGCATTTCCATGGACTTTGTGGGAGGTTTATCGACAACCAAGAAGGGGCATTGCTACCTGTTCGTGGTAGTTGACAGGTTCAGCAAGATGTGTATTCTGATGCCCTATAAAAAGACCATAAGTGGACAAGAAGCAGCAAACTTGTTCTTTGGACAAGTCTGGGTGCACTTTGGGATACCAAGTAGCATCATTTCATACAGGGATAAAAGATTTCTCAGTGCATTTTGGACTACATTGTGGGAGAAGACGGACACGAAGTTAAAGAGATCTACAGCATTCCATCCACAGACAGATGGGCAAACAGAAGTAGTCAATGGGACTTTGGTGCAGCTTCTGAGGGGTTACAACTAGAAGCATCCGAAGGCCTAGGATGAAAATCTAGTATATACAACATTCTTATAACGAGGCGGTCCACACATCTACAGGAAAGTCCCCATTTGAAACTTGTTTTGGATACTTTCCACCTTCACCTTTGGATATTGCATATGGGCAGCAAGGAGGAGTGAAGGAAGACATTACAAGAGATGCTTTGAGGGCTGAAAAAATTATAGAGAAGATCAGGCAGATCCATCTACAAGTACATGAAACATTGCAAAAGTTGCAGGTGAAGTATAAGGCCATGCATGATCAGCACAGAACAGAGAAATCATTCAAGGTGGGAGACAGTATGGCTACAGTTGAACAAGGAGACGTTGTGTTGGAAACACTGAGAGGGGGGATGAATCAGGATTTCTTTTCAATTGTTATTTTTACCAGTTAGATCACATATATTTAGAACACAAAATGAACAATAAGAATAAATGCTTTTATTAATTTCTTGAATAAATCAAGTACAATATATGTAGGGCTCCAACCATAGATGAAGACATCGATCTTCAATCTCCCAGGATCCAACCTGTACTTGCCAAGCATCGACTTGAACTTCCAAGGCTCCAACCTTGTCAATTTTGAGGCACCAACCTCAAGGTCTTCAACGCTATATCTAGTTCAGGCTCCGAACTGGTTTCTTGAGGAATTCAATCCTCTAGGGCTCCAACCCTATCTTCCAAGGCACCAACCTTGTCTTTTCTAGGCTCCAACCATTGCTTTACTTCATTAACATATATTTGGTTATACTTCATGACTCCCAATGTCTTCTTCAACGAGCCATGTCTATCTTTACTTAGTTTTCACTTTAGTCTCCACGTCACGTCATCAATGACAACCTTGATCTCTTAGAAGGTGTCACCATTGCTCTTCATCATACCCAAGCAATTTCTCCAAGTTACCTCATGATGGCTAATGCATCATGGTCTTCAACATTATGTCCACAAGGTCTTCAAGGCATGTATTTAAGAATGTCTTCAACAAATGTCTCCAAGGTCAGACAAGGCAACTCAACAAGAATGCTCCAGTCTGGGATCTTCATCAATATCACTTCACAAAGACTCCAGACACAGTCTTCACAACTTCTTCGAAAATGTTCCAAGATATCTTTGATGTACTCCAAAAAAAAAAAAAACTCACCTTGACTTGTATGACAGACCTTCGGCCCTTTGAATTCACACACAACAGAGATGTAATAGGCTTTTTCCTAGCTTCAACAGAGGGACTCGACTCTTCCAAAAGAACTTGGCTCTAACCTTAAAACTTCAGATATCTTTTACAGTGGATTTGTACCACAGAGTTCGGGTTTTTTATGGACAGTATGCCACAGAATTCCACGTCTTGTTTGATCAGCTTCTTTAGTACTCCGCAGAATTTTCTTAGATACGTATTTCTTGCATGAATGAGTTTCTGTACTCTATACACGAATTTTGCCTTCTTTTTTTTCTCACTAAATATTCTGAACTTCAATTGAAAAACATTCCTTTGTATTTCGGTATCAAATCAGTCACAAAAAAACTTTGTAATAAATCTGCACTGTAATCTCAAATAAATCTCCACAGGACTGTAAAAAGATCACTAGAACAGATCCGAAAGTTTTTAAGTGGGTTCTCGAGGTATGACTTATTCCTTCTGCATTCTCGTTTCTTTCTTTGTTTCGTTATGCTCTGTTTTTTAATTGTGTTTGAGTTCAGCGGTGATATCATCAATCAACTGCCCAGTCCGAAGTTTTAAGAGCGTAGACACAGTTTGAAGCCACAGTATTTCCGAGCCTCTGTCTGAGGTATTAAAAATATTGTTATTCCATAGTTGGTCAGAGGAATAGCTTCTTTTCTTTGATTCTCCTCCTTAGAGTTCACGAGATGTGAACCTGTTCATATGTCTCTGTGATGGATAACCGAATTATGGTGAGAGGAATGAAGGTCCACGAGTTCTTATTAATACAGATTTTACTTTGAATGAAAAGACACATCCTTTCAAATCAGCTGACATGTTGGAGCCAACATGAATACAAGGCCAGCTTATGAATTGAATATTGAAATTAATCTTATCATTGAAACATCATTGTTCATGGAGGAGCCAGCCTTCTAAGTAAATTAATGGATAGTCATATCTTTAGTAGCGGACATAGGGATGATTAAGGGGAGATTTTATTTAAGAAATTTTCATTGGTCTGCCATGATGTATAATATGCATTATATGTCTGCCATGTGAAAGATAGAAAAAAGACAAAAGAGATCATGCTAAAGACTTGTCTGCCATGCAAAAGACCTTCTCTTCCATTGTATCCCATTTGCCATGTACATGCAGCAACTATGCATTGTCTGCCATGTATGGTCATAGGAAACATGTAGGCTATGTTTGTAATGTATTACACCATGCTACCTGTATTATACATTATGTTTGTCATGTAGGAACATGTATGCCATGTGAGTAATGTATCACCATGTTGCCTGTGTTATACATTATGTCTACCAGCATTATACATTATGCCATCCATATAGGAACAGGCATGCCGTGTTTGTACACCATTAAACAAAGTTTATACATGTTTGTCTGCCATCAAACAAAGGCATTTTATGTCTATGGTAATGGTAAAGTGCATAGGTATATGATGTTTGCATAGCTGTTTTAGGAATTAAGCAAGTCATTTCATGTAAATGGTGTGCATGCTTCAATAAGGCTAGGATATTATATGGGACTTGCATTAATATTTTAATGCCTAAAGATTAATCTATGTAGAGTTTTATTCATTTGAAAATTACATAATAGAACTAGGTTTCATTAGGATATGTAAAAGGATTAGGATTGGGATTAGGTTCGGGTTTTATATGAAAGATCTTCACGCTTGGAACTTCTTCAATAGTTTGGATATGATTAGAAATAGTGTTTGCTTCCACTAGGGTTAGAGCATTATGTAAAGCTAGGATTTCCCTAGGGTTAGTGCAACATCACACATCACAAGAATATTTGTCATCCCAATAATGTCATATTGACATCAATGACAACTTTGATTAACAGGTTGCAGGGGCCTAGTAAGAAAATCAAGGCTCTAAAATATGGTCCCTTTGAGATACAGAAAAGGTGGGTGATAATGCCTATCGACTCAGTTTACCACCATATATGCACATTTACTCAGTTGTAAATGTAGAGAATTTGAAACTCTATGAGCCTTTCATGCTAGATCAGAAAGAGGAACAGGTCCTACCTTCTGTGAAAGATTTGGCACCAGACGCTCAAGCAAAGTTGATAGAGATACAGTTTTGCGGAAGAAGTCTAGAACTACAACACAAGGGCAACAAGACCTTTGGCAGATTAGGTTTAAGGGACAACTTCCAAGCAAAGCTAAATGGTACACCAGAGAGAAGGTGGAGGAAAAATTTCCTCACCTCATTCAATAAAAGCTTTTGGGGACCAAAAGCCTCCAAAAATGGGGAGGTGTGGTCCATCAATTCGATTTGCTAATGGACAAGTACTGAAGCTATACACTTGATGGGAGATCTCAATCATTTGCCCATAATCCAAATTGGAACATTATATTGTTTGTCATCCATCTCGATGCATTTGGAGTGGAAAAAGTGGAGGAATCAGCGCAAAGGACTGTTTTTACTGACGGGACCCAGTTTGGCAAAACGAGGTCTGAAACCTTCTGAGAGTGTTTTGAGGCATCAAACGTTGTTTTTTGGGGACAAAACTTTGTTTGCTTATGTACGACATCTTTTCATGTTATTCTACACACAGAGCTTTCCAACGATGCAAGAATTGCATAAATCAGAGTCTGTATGCAAAAGTTATGCCACTCAGAAGTTGACCTTCATGTTTTCACACCTATAGTTCTGGAGGATGCCACGTCAGCCCCCATTATTCATGGAAAAGGGGCTAGCCACGTGTTTATGATGTAAGACACTCTAGAATAGTCTATTTTGTAACTATGGTTAAGAGTTGCAGTAGTCAAACTTAACCACTAGTAAGCTATCAGGTTGTATTATAAGTTATAACTGAGCCACTAGCAGGAAGAGGTATTCCATTCTTCTGAGACCATTTTGTTCCGTAGTTGAGCAAAGATAGCCAGGAGAGATAGGAGGTAGAGCACACAAAGAGGATTTGTGCACTATAGCAACCCACGGGACACAGACATTACTTCTTTGTATTTGCAGCCATATTTCCAGATAGAGAAAAGAGCGAAGCAGCGTCACCTTCTAGCTCGGTTTTCTCCCGAAAGGCTTTCCCAGAGAGCATATCTTGTGGATTATGTGTGTGTCAGCTTATTTTTTCGTTCTCTATTTTTCTGCTTGATTTACTTTTACATGCATGCACTAATTACAGTTAATTTTACAGATCTAGAAATTAAATGAAACTGTAATAGTGTAGAATCTCATATTTTTAATATAATATTATCATATATGTTGTGACGAACTATCCAATGGAATATCCACGACAGTTAACGAATCAGCCCAATCAACAATATCAATTCCAATCTTTGAATCTTTGGTTTATTTATCCCATTAACAGTTCACTCTAGCAGCACTTTTCAGTAGTACAACCCAACTACATGAGAAAATCTATCATCAGCTTCAATGTATGACCACCTTGAAGGGATGGACAATACCCAATATTTGAATCTTTGGTTTATTTATCCCATTAACAGTTCACTCCAGCAACACTTTCAGTAGTACAACCCAACTACACGAGAAAATCTATCATCAGCTCCAGTGTATGACCACCTTGAAGGGATGGACAATACCCAACGCATAACAGCTTTGAAACTTCTCTTCTATCAACAGATACGCTCAGTTTCAGCATCAAGTTCGGCCAACAAAGTGATGTGTGCTAATCTATCACCAAGGAGGGATTTCGAGCAAATAATAAGGAAATTTGTCCTGCAAACACTAGCAATTTGGCCACTATCTTTCCATACACACACGCTCAGCCACAGAGATGAGCAACGTGTCTCTTTCAGCAGAGAAACTTTGCTCTTTTACTATCACTCGACTCCCCACAATGGGTATTCTTCCTACAAATTTGTGTGCCACTGAAGCACCCTAAACGAATAAGATGACGATATAGAGAATGCGGCTTCTCAGAAATTTTGGCCTTCTAGATTTGATCTTGCATGCCAAAATGAACCAAAGTTCTGCTCTTATATCTCGCTCAGCCTTTGTTGGAGAATTTATGGAGATGGTGAATGGCAATAACGCTGGAACCCTTAGTATTCTTCGAGACAAACCATAGCAATTGGATTTGGCTTTCTAAATGTGTAGAGAAATGATGCTCGGTCTGTTGAGTAAACTTGTTCCACCTTCGCACTCGATCTATCCTCATTTGTACACAGTCCCTTTCTTGGAAACAGATTCTGGTTACAATAATCTCCAAACTTGGTGCCAGCCAACAATCAACAACTCGGCTTGAAGAAAATAAAAATAAAAGCCGTTTCAAATAATCACAATGCCATACAACACGACCCTCAAAATATTTTTAACATTTTGGCCCGTCAATATGATATTAATCTTTGTCTTGGGCATCGTTAATTAAAAAAAAAATCATGGCTCACTTAAACAAATTTGACCTTGATGAAATAATTTCTTACGGCCCCACTTCAAATTGATATGCCACAGCTTTAACAATTTTGGATTTTAAAACAAAATTTGCTCACAGCCCCCTTTTTAAAGATAAATATTTGGTTTTATTAAATTTGTAATTCTTGTCCACCTTTGACAAGTGAATCCGGTTTTTGGAAAAACAACAACATGGCACGCTAATCTTCGCCCGCACGTTCAAGTATGATCCGGTTCTTGGAAAAACAACAACATGGCACGCTAATCTTCGCCCGCACGTTCAAGTATGATCTTTTACAGAGTGTCCGTTTCATGTACTCATTTTTGGATTTATGGACAATCAAGCTACAAATTTGGACCTATTCCGACGTATAACATGCTCTGTTCATAAATCTCTCACCACTCAACCAACACCGACCATACAATTAACCTATCACCAAATCAGAATGGACCAATGTACACTTTCTCCCTTCATTGCACAACACTCCTTCAAACCAAATCAACTCGATTGAATGTTCTAACCAACACTTGGGAAAATGCCAAGCGCGTTATATTAAATTATGAATCTGGTACCCTTATTGGCACAGCGAATGTTCTCTTTGTGACTGAAGAACAACCCAACAATCAATGGCTTGCAAATTCGGCCTTCAATAATTAAACGGAAATTTGATCCAATCCAACAAGTCACAATTTTGGTTTTTATAACTCGTCTCTCAACAGTGGTTAATTTGCCTCCCTCTTGAAATTTTCCAGAGAGCAATCTTGGTAGTAAGAGTGGCTACAATAAAATTCGGCTTGAAAGTGATCTGCAATTAAACCCTCTGGCTAGCAAGAAAACCAACTCTGATACCACTGTAATATCCCAAACGGGATAATTTGCTAATTATGCAGAAAATTTAACTCAACCAAAAATTTCACCATAAAATTACTATTCAATTAACAGAAGATTGCCATGAAAAATATAACAAGTAGAGTGCATGCAATTCAATAACACAATGAGCAGAAATAATCTTCGCTTGCATTAAAATAAATGACTGAAAGAGCGTACATGGTCATATAACTTGAAATAGCTAGGATAGACAATATGGTCTCCAAAATTGATCTACTCTGAAATCTGAAACCGGCCCTCCCAAAACTGAACTGAAATCAATCACTGCGCCTGTGAATTCTAGCTGAATCAACCAATGAGATGAGGTGCGTTTTCGTCCACTCTCACCAAGATCACCTGAGGGTTTCTATCCTAGGGCTACTACTGAAGTAGATAACTTGGTTCTCAACCTCTCATACAAGAAGAAATATCAAGTCCGAGATGTTCTCCAACGGCCTCGTCCTCTTTTATAGATTTGATAGACCCCTCTAGAACCTCCTAGTTTATTATATTTTTAATCATGGAGCACTTTCCCCTCTTTTATTTCAATTAAAATATTCTTTTTAATGTGGTAAAAGGGTAAATTGGCCACCATGTCTCCTGAGGTCACTGAATCTCACCTCTAAGCATCCCATCATGTAGATCTTCTCGTTCTAGTTCCAACGTGTTGAAAGAAATGTAACTAGGTTCGGTCTTCACGAATGTACTTTAGATATTTGTACTTATTCAAGAAAATAAATATTATTTCTATAATATATGTCAATGAGTTTCTTGCTCGTTGAAATAGGTCTAGCACATGTTCAGTGCTATAGGTGAGTCAAGGAGTCTATTGTCACCTTTTGAAAAGGGAGTCCTAGTTGCCCAAAGAGGACAAAAGAACAGAGAGGAGGTTTTTGTGCCTTGCAAACTGGAAATTAAAAGGGGAAGAACAGGTCCAGTTTAAATCATTTTGGAGAAATTTCCATATTCTCTAAAAAAACCATTTCTTTCACAAACCCCATTTTTCCTTTGTCTTTTAAACTCTAGCCGCAGTGACCCATTTTTAACTCTAGCCGTAATCCCTTGTATATCCAACTCTCGCCATGTTTTCCATTCCCCTTTGAAATGTTTCAAAATATTCAGAGATCATGTCGAAAACCTTTTTAAGCCTTGGGAGAACAAACCATAATCGTTATCGACCCTTTCCCTGTTTGTGATATATATCTGCCCCGACACCACTCCTTCTCGTCGATTGCGGTAATCCTTTCTCCCCCAATTGCGATATCGCAATCAGGGATCGCATGCTTCCTCTTCCAGCTTGCAATTGCAATATGCGAGAACCCTCCTCCGTCGATATCGCATATCACAGTGTTTCCCGCCGATTGCCATATCCGCCTGTCACCATTCCCTCTCGCCGATTGCGATAATTCTTCCACCCCCCCCCCCACCCCCCCGATTGCAATATCGCAATCGGGGATCGCACACTTCAAAGTCCTTCCTCCGTCGATGTCTCTTCCAACTTGCGATTGCAATATCCTAGGTGGGCCCAATCCCACATATCGACAATTGCAATTGTTAAGGGGAGGCACTCCCGTCCCGTAAGGACCTTTAATGAAAAACCCTGATGCGATAGCTCTGCGATGAAGTAAGGCAAATCTTTAAAGGCATAGCGGATCGACAGCTGAGGCATTTAAGAAAGGAGCTGTAGCATTCAAAACTGGCATGGGTTGACCCATAAAGCCCCTTGTGACATGAAACCAGGTTCAACAAGTACAGAGTAAATGAAAACATAGAAGGTCAAGAGGACTTGATGATCCAGCATGGTGCTCCACGGAGAGGGAAGACGAAGTACCACCAAGGCGACCTCTGCTTTTGTACTGTGGCATTAAACTAATAGATGACCGCTCCTAGTTTTGAGGAACGGACGATTCGAAAAGTAAAGGCAGAAGCGATGGGAACCAACTGAGTGACACAGGTAACCAGACTGTGGGCAAGCAACAACCTGAAACAAAGGCAATCACAGGGATGGGCATGGAGATATTTTGTTGGCAAGTTCATCTGATCGAATGACTTGTTTTGTTTTGCTGTGATCTGTCGCCATTTATGGAAGCATTAATTTTTGTAGTCATTTTTGGGCCACAGAGCCATCCCATGCCGAGACAGCTAGTCGATCTGCCAACTAAGGCTCGGCTGAGATATTTTATTGTAATCATTACTCAATGCCCCCCTCTTCAGATAAATAGGGGGAAGCAACATTTCATAGAGGTTCAAAATTCTAAAGAGAACTACATGTTATTTTCAAGGTTGTATGATTTTATGATATGCGTCTTTCATAATATTGAGAAAATGGTGGTGATTCCTCCTTCGAGTACTACAATATCTTATCCTTCTGTTAAATTCCATTATGTTCATGTTTCTGTCTGAATTCATGTAATTGTAGCGGCTAGAAAGGCTTCATATGTTCTTACAGATTCATTTGTATTGATTCTTTAATGCATGTGCCTGTATGGATATTTGATATTATATCTTTAAAATTACGCTCTATGAATCACCACTCCCATCCTCTTACATCCATTATGTCTACCTTCAGCTCAAAAGTGTAGAATTCTAGACGCTTCAAGATTTATGCAATAAGTGTAGAATTCCTCACACTTCAAGCTCTATGTGATGAATTATTGTCTCAAGGTAACGGTTTCGCTAAGTCCTCAAATAAAACCGTGGTGAGAGTACTGAAAAAGACCATCACCGAGAATCAAAGGAACTGGGACTCCAAATTGAAGTTTTCCCTCCGGGCTAACCGAGTAACTCCTAAATGGTCTACTAGAAAAATCGCCTTTCAAGCTAGTCTATGGTAAGGCTGCAGCCTTCCTAATCCAATTAGCAATGTCAATGGCAAAGTTACTACAAGAAGTTGAGGAAGAGCCAAGTGCCTTGACACGAAGGATAAACCAACTGGTCAAACTTCATAAAAATAGAGAACAGGTGGAGGCTAAATGGTCAAATTACCAACAAAAGATGAATTCCCTATTTGACAAGAAGGCCAAGGATTGACCTCTTCAACCAGGAGATTTAGTTCTCCAATGGGAAGAAAAGGGTAAACACGGAAAATTCGATCCACTTTGGTTTGGCCCTTGCAAATTTTCAGAAGAGAGAGGAAATAACACGTACCTACTCGAAAATATGCACAGGGAATTGTTGGAACTACGAGTAAATGGTCAATTCCTCAAACTCTATTTCTGGAATTAGAGGTCTTGTCTTGCACTCATTGTAAATATTGTTGTGTATATTGTAATTATTATATGAAATTTCCAATGTTAAAAATTCCACTTTCATAAAATTATCATTTGTTTAGAAAAGACTCCATGCGTAAAGGAGAAGTTCACAGCCTGCAAATTCTCGACGCGTTGCAATCCAATGCCCTGTTCCCAATTGGAGCCAGTGTTGTCACCTTCTGAAAAACGAGTCTTAGTTGCACAAAGAGGACAAAAGAACACAGAGGAAGTTGTTGTGCCTTGCAAATTGGAGATTAAAAAGGGGAAGAACAGGTCCAATTTAAATCATTTTGGAGAAATTTCCATATTCTCTAAAAAAACCATTTCTTTCACAAACCCCATTTTGCCTTTGTCTTTTAAACTCTAGCAGCAATGGCCCATTTTTAACTCTAGCCGTAATCCCTTGTATATCCAACTCTCGCCATGTTTTCCATTCCCCTTTGAAATGTTTTAAAATATTCAAAGATCATGTTGAAACCCTTTTTAAGCGTCGAGACCACAAACCATATTCACTATCGGCCCTTTCCCTTTTTGTGATATATATCCGCTCGACGCCACTCCTTCTCGCTGATTGCAATATCACAATCGGGGATCGCATGCTTCAAAGTCCTTCCTCCACCATGCCCCTTCCAGCTTGTGATTGTGACATGTGAGATCCCTCCTCCACCGATATCGCATATAGCAATGTTTCCTCGTCGATTTCCATATCTGCCCATCAACATTACCTCTCGTTGATTGTGATATCGCAATCGGGGATCGCACACTTCAAAGTCCTTCCTCCGCAGATGTCTCTTCCAACTTGCAATTGCGATATCCAAGGTGGGCCCAATCTCGCATATCAGCGGTGGCAATTGTTAAGGGGAGGCACTCTCGTCCCATAAGGACCTTTAATGAAAAACCCTTATGCGATAGCTCTGCGGTGAAGTAACACAAAGCCTTAAAGGCATGAGGGATCGGCAACTGAGGCATTTAAGAAAGGAGTTGCAGCATTCAAAATTGGCATGGGTTGACCCATAAAGGCCCCTCATCACATGAAACCAGAATCGACAGATACAGAGTAAATGAAGACATGGAAAGTCAGGAGGACTTGATGATCCAACATGGTGCTCCAAGTAGAGGGAAGACGAAGTACCGCCTAGGTTGTACTACATGTTTTCAAGGCTGTATGATTTTATGATATGTGTCTTTCAGAATATTGATAAAATGGTGGTGATTCCTCCAAGTACCACAGTATGTTATCCTTCTGTTAAATTCCATTATGTTCATACTTCCTCTCTGAATTCATGTAATAGTAGTGGCTAGAAAGTCTTCATATGTTCTTACAGATTCATTTATATTGATTCTTTAATGCATTTGCCTTTATGGATATTTGATATTATATCTTTAAAATTGTGCTCTATGAATCACCACTCCCGTTCTCTTTCATCCATTATGTCTACCCTTAGCTCAAAAGTGTACAATTCTGGAGGCTTCAAGCTCTATGCGCTAAGTGTAGAATTCCTGACCCTTCAAGCTCTATGTGATGAGTTACTCTATCTCCTTATCCTCTCTCATTGCTCTGCCAAAGCTTCATTGAACTGTAGGTCCTTGAACTACTCGACCTCCACTATTTCATACATATATTTCTGTGAGTTGTATATGTGAAGAAATACCAAAAATGTATGACTTATGCCTTTAGATGAATGCACCAACTCATGTTGTTATTATATATATGTGTGTGTGTGTGTGCGTGTGTGATGTCTCCAATCTCCCGAGAATCATATGAGGCACACAAAATCTAGATGTGTCCAGGCACTGGTCTTGTAAGCAATCAGAGGCTGTCTCTGGAAGCGACAACAGAGTCAAAAGAAAATGTTGAAGGCCTTAAGGGCATGTTACACCATATATGTTTATGTATTAGAGTCAAGAGAATACCTCCAAGCAAAGGCAACAAGTCTCCTCCATGCAACAACACCTACAAAAGAAGCAATCTGAATTATAAATGTCAAGTCAGCCTCTAGTCTTCTCGTCGGCCTAAAAGATAGAGGTTGTCCACTCCATCACAACCTCAAGCATTCTCTCTGAAATAAGTGAAGTAAGGAGGAAAGAAAAGGGTGAACAAAAGACAAAGAATTGGTTTCCAAGTGCATCAAGGAAGATAAAGCCTAGACCGAAGTCAAGAGGACTATTTTCTAGGGTAGAAAGCAGTTGCACATGTGAGAAACAGAACCATTCCTATAGGCATAACAGCAACAACATGACAGCCTTATATCTATCTTTGTTTGGGCTAGAACATAGGCCTAAAAGGGCCTCCCACTCAAGCGAAGAAGCAAGGAAGAAGAGTGAAGGTAATAGGGTTGTTCTAAAACCTATTACAGTCACACGTGCGAAGAGCAGGAGGCTGTCTATGCTGTCATAATAACCCTCCCATTATAGTCTTACAAGTTCGTTGGTTGATGAAGAGAAGGGATCATCATAAGGAAAGGGTCTCATCAAAAGTATCTCTTCTAGAGCAAATGCAACAAGATCTAACAACAGTTGGGAGGAGGATGAAGTGTCGGGAAACTAGGTGTCAGAAGAAGGAAGTGCCAGGGAACAAAGTGCAGAAAGGAGGAAGGACATGACTTGTGCTTAGAGGACATTCTAGTCAGGGCTCTATGGTTTGGCAATTGATCAATAAGAAGCTTCAATAAGAGAAACTTACTAAAGGGTTTTCCTATCAAGAGAAGAGAAGTTTTGGCCCTGGCAAAGAGCCAACATCTTGTGTTCTTGTTCTTATGTTTGATAAAGCAGTTTGATGAAGTACACACACATGCATTAATAAGAAGACGAAGAAGATTAAGCTAACAAGGAAAAGTAAAAAGACTCCACAAATTGTTATCAAGTCAAGAAGAATCACACTACACCTAATTGCCCTTGATTCTTCAACATGGTATCAGAGCTAAGGTGACACATCAAGGAAAGGGCATCTCAAGAACACTCATCAAGGAATGACATCTACAAAAATTGAAGCGTCTAGCCAAGTAGTCTCTATCACATCAAGGACAAGAAGGTCTACCATCCATCACTCATCAAGGAAGACTACAAAGCAAGAAGGATAGCCTTACACAAAGGCACCTACAAGAAGAGCAAATCAAAGAAGGATCTACATAAAGCTACAAGTCATCAAGCAAATTTCATCATCAAGTAAGTCCACTTAGAGAAAGCAACTTGAAGAACATCAAGATCTAAGGAAGGCAAGCCATCAAGTCTTCAAGAAGAAAGCAAGTCTACTACATCTCAAAATCTATCAAGTATGTGTCCCCTTCTGAATATACATCAATGTATTTTTGTAAGGAAAGCAAGAAATTGGTAGGTACCAATAACTTCCTTGCATGGAAGAAGAGGATTGATTTACTTCTCAAGGAGAATGAACTCCTAGAACACATCAAAGGGAATATCACTATCCCTGCGAAGGGACAAAATCAAGCCTTAGCCAAATACAATAAGAATGAGACAAGCACTCAAAGGATTCTAATAGAATGCATTAAAGACTCTCTCATTCCTTATGTCTCCAAACTTGAAACATCAAAAGAAATCTATGATACACTAGTAGATCTATTCTCGGTAACAACAATTGGAGAAGTGATATCTATATGAAATGAATTGTACAAGATGAAGATATCAAAGGAAGGAATAGCTCCCTACCTCATGAAGATCTTTAAGATGAGGGATCAACTTCAAAAGCTAGGGGAAGTCATGTCCGACAGAGAAATGACAATTGTAATACTCAATGCTCTACCTGAGGATTGGGGCAACTTCACATCAAGCCTATATGCAAAGAAGGAATCCACCCCACTAAGTGAATGTGGTCTCTATGCAAGGTAGAGGAAACAAGACTGGAAGCAAAGGAAGATGTGGGATCAAAGGAGCAAGCTTTTGCTACCAATGGCCAAGAGAAAGGAAAATTTTGGCAAATTTGGTCCACGAAGAACAAAGAACAAAGATATGTCCAAAATCCAATGCTATGGATGCCAAGAATATCGACACTACAAAATGAATTGTCCTAAACTAAAGAAGGGCAACAACAACAACAGAAAAGGGGAAGAAGCTCACATGACTCAAGAAATGAAAGAAGAAGACAAGAAGCAAAAGAAAGAAGATCCTTTGGATCTCTAATATGACTAAGTCTACTCTTTACTTAAAGTCTTCTTTCATAGTTTTGAGTAGTATAGGAGCATGTAGGAATAGAATAAAATTGCATGCCTAGAAACATCATCTAGAATCTAGAAGCATGATGTACATAGAGTTTGAAATACTCATGTAGAAGGAGCATTTATAAATAGAACAAAATGAATGGTTAGAAATATCTTCTAGAATATAGGAGCATGAGAGATATATCTCAAGATATTCATGTAGAAGGAGCATACCTAGTATAGGACCTCATCCACAATGAAAGAAAATTGATCATGATTAAGAATCTTACAATACCGCCATCATCAAAAGAAAGAAACATTTGCAGGGTAAGTGTCTTCAAGATCCTATGATGGAAACTTCAAAAGAAGATTCATAAACAAAAGCAGATGTCTCATTGGGAGTACCATTCATGGGATTCAAGAAAAGGATGATATGCAAGCAAGCTAAGATGAAGCAAGAATGGCCACACTAAGGACAACCAAATGAAGCTAAGATGATCAAAGGAGAATCAAGATGAGGTATGTATGCATCAAAGTTTAGTCATGTTATCATATGTATATTATTGAGTCTTGGGAATACTTCTATAACCTGATCAAGTAGGAAAGAATCTATTTCACCAATAACATGCTCAAAGGCATGTACTACAATGCAATGAAGGTCAACAAAAGAAATACTCACATAAGGAGTAAAAGGTTGTTGACTAAGAAGCAAGTGAAGAAGGAATGTTGACTAGTCCTAGAAGCAAGCAATGAAGAAGTGCTCTCACAAGGAGCATAAGGTGGCTGACCAATCTATCCAAGAAGAAGCAAGTGAAAAAAGAGATGAAGCATGTGAAGAACACCATGATCACCAAGAATCACTATCTGACAAGATACTTTGAGGACATCTCTCGAAAGAAGGCATGACAACTCTGACAAAGGAAGAAAGAGATCAAAGGACCCTTGACACCTGTGAAGGCCTTGGAGATATGAAAGGTGCAGATAACTAATTCTACTCTACCAAGATGTCATGATGAAGAAGCCATCTAGCAAAAGCACCATTTAATGTTGAAGCAATATCAGGATGATGTCATGAAGGGCTACTACATCAAGGCATGGGAACAAGCAAGTACAAAGAAGCATCCATGTGAAGAATCTGAAGCATAGACAAGATGACAAGGAATAACCAGATGACAAGAGAACCTGATATGTGACAAGAAGGCCACTTTCCACGAAGGAAGCAATGACATGAAAAAGAATGAAAGAAAGTGATCAATGGATGGTGCCCTACCAAGAAGAAGTTAAAACAAAGACTTCGTGACATCAAAGGAAGGAAGGAGAACAAGTAGTTGGCGGACCCACGAAGAAGTTGTTGATGAATGGACAAGTCCCTAGCTAAGAGGGAGTTATAACAAATTCCCAATTACAAAGGAACTTGGAAAATTACCTTGTCAAAGAATACTTGGGCATGTCTTCCTCAATTGAGAGGAAGTGATAGACACAACATTCTTGTCTTCACTTGGGAAGAAAGAATGGGAGGATTAGGTAATCATCTAGCATCCAATACTCTTTGAAGATGTGTAGGGCGTCTAAGACGAGTAGGCAAGAGGACCGATATTCTTTGAGGTTTAGGAACCCAAGATAAGAATAGTCCTAAAAGGTCATCCTCAATGAACACCCGGGTGGGTATGTACCTTGAGAGACAATGACTAAGGTGTCTATAAGTCATTGGTCCCGCCAACATTGTGCTCTGATCTATTGAGAGATAGAGTTGTCAGTCAAGACCTTGTTGTGGAAACAATGTTGGTTAATATGATGGCCAATCTGGTTTCTCTTATGTGAACTCTTCAAGATTGAAACATAGACAAACACATTGTAATATGAATACCTCCCTAGTTAAGAGGGAGCATTGAAGGGAATGTAACTAGATTCGGTCTTCATAAATGTACTTTTGATATTTGTACTTATTCAATAAAAGAAATATCATTTTTATAATATATGTCAATGAGTTTCTTGCTCATTGAAATAGGTCTAGCACATGTTAAGTGACATAGGTGAGTCAAAGGGTCAAAAAAAAATGTTGAAGACCTTAAGGGCATGTTACACCATGTATGTTTATGTATTAGAGTCAAGAGAATACCTCCAAGCAAAGTCAACAAGTATCCTCCATGCAACGACACCTACAAAAGAAGCAATCTGAATTATAAATGTCAAGTCGGCCTAAAAGGAGGGATAGTCCTCTATATATAGAGGTTGTCCACTCCATCACAATGTCAAGCATTCTCTCTGAAATCAGCGAAGTAAGAAGGAAAGAAAAGGGTGAACAAAAGACGAAGAATTGGTTTCAAAGGGAAGCAAGGAAGATAAAGCCTAGACTGAAGTCAAGAGGACTATTTTCTAGGGTAGAAAACAGTCGAACGTGCGAGAAACAGAACCATTCCTATAGGCATAATGGCAGCAACATGACAGCCTTATATCTATCTTTGTTTGGGCTAGAACATAGGCCTAAAAGGGCCTCCCACTCAAGGGAAGAAGCAAGGAAGAAGAGCGAAGGTAATAGGGTTGTTCTAAAACCTATTACAGTCACACATGCAAAGAGCAGGAGGCTGTCTATGCTGTCATAACAGCCCTCCCATTACAGTCTTACAAGTTCGTTGGTTGATGAAGAGAAGGGATCATCATAAGGAAAGGGTCTCATCAAAGGTATCTCTTCTAGAGCAAGTGCAACAAGATCTAACAACAGTTGGAAGGAGGACGAAGTGTCAGAAAACTAGGTGCCACAAGAAGTGGCAGGGAACAAAGTGCAGAAAGGAGGAAGGACTTGACTTGTGCTTGGAGGACATTCTAGTCAGGGCTCTAGGGTTTGGAAATTGATCAATAAGAAGCTTCAATAAGAGAAACTTATTAAAGGGTTTTCCTCTCAAGAGAAGAGAAGTTTTGGCCGTGGCAGAGAGCCAACATCTTGTGTTCTTGTTCTTATGTTCTTTATAGTAGTTTGATGAAGTACACACACATGCATTAATAAGAAGAAGAAGAAGAAGATTAAGCTAACAAGGAAAAGTAAAAAGACTCCACAAATTGTTATCAACTCAAGAAGAATCACACTACACCTAATTGCCTTTGATTCTTCAACACAACAAGCTATTACACTAAGGTGTTCTATCAAGTATTCCTCCCGGAATTCCACCGTAAGCGTAATTAATTGAGTCAAGCCCAATAATAACTTTGTTTTCTGAAAGTCATTAAAATGTGTCAGAACGAAAGGCAAACTGTGTGGATGATGGAATATACCAAGCGAATGCCATCGGATCTCATAGAAACTCCTCAAAACCCCTCCAAAAGCCCATGGGCCCACTAATGACACCAACCTGCACCTGTGACCTGTTTGCCCCCAACTCTAAAAGTCCATCCTAACCATATCATAAGGAACAACAATAAAAAGGAACATTATATTACAGATGTGTATTATTATGAGCATGAATATGAAGATGCATAGAGAATTTGATGAATCTTCACAACTTCACCAGATTTTAGCATTTTAGTTATATTTAGCAGCTTGCCTCATCATTTCTGCTCATGACCTACCAGTCAATGTATCTAAATTTCATACCATCCCACAAACATGGAAAAAAGATGAAGAAATACTCAAGATAGCACACTTAATGGTTCTTACCTTCGGAGTTAGAAGAGGATCTGCAAATAGAACTTGCCCTTCATTGCCAACTTCCCAACCAAGTCCGCTATAAAATACATATTGCAACAAATCTTCCATAGCATCCCAATTTTTTATAACACCCCTGACAATTGGATCAACACTAATATCTTCCAACACTTCTACATCTGCTGATTGATCATCATGAAGAATGCCTCGCATTTTAATAGGGATTACCTGCAACAGAATAAAGTGAACTGACAATATTAGACAAATCTGTTTCTCTAACATACACAAAAGAAAGTTTGTATTTCCAGTCAAATGTTTGACTAGATGCAAGACAATGTTGCAAATTGCAATACATCTCGAACGAAAATTTATATACTTTTAATGGACAAAAAATTAGTGAAAAATAACAGTCAAAACTATTTTCAAAAGCTGCATGTTGTTTACCTGACCACAACATCTTTATTATGTATTAGACAATGTACATGTGCTTCCTTGTACATAAGATCGTGATTTTGTAATAATATTCTAGTCTTATTCTAGTCTTAAGTATGGACCTAGTCATTTTTATCAGGCATTAAGTTAGGGTTTCTCTCTCTTTGTACAAAGTTTAAATATAGGCTCCCCCCCTCTCATTTGAATGTCTTAGTGTTTCATCAGTACAATCGACACACTACATTGGAGAGATCTTCCTCCATAGCACCATGCTATACAGATCTGCATATGCAATCCACATGGTTGTGCAGGTGCCCTCGATCATATTTATTTGTCAATTTTACTCTCTCCTGTAGTTGCAGTAGTAGTGCTATTTTGGATGGGATGCAAGAATGCTGCTGTTTATTATATAACAATATAACAAGTCAAATATTGATCATTATTTAATCAGTATTTTAATCAGTATCTCCATATGGTTGCCTTTAAAGGCATCAAAATCTGAATTCATGTGAATTTTGAAACTTGTAAAAGAACAAAGCATGCTACTAGAAGCTGAGAATATTAAGAACAGAATCTTGCTATGCAAGCTTTGGGAATACAAGGAGAGGCACAAGAACATGAAAGAACAGCCTTGTCTTCCATAGGGTAAAATTAGGTATTGAAAAATAATTCTATTTAGATAAGTCAAAGCAATTGTAGATTATAAAAATGGCCAGGGCAATGTGACAACTTAAATGGTCACAGAAATAGCCACCTGACCCAGAACCTTTTCCTATGCCCACCAAGTGTAACAAGCCTCATTGTATGTTACATATTGTCCAACAAACAATCACAAATATACTCAATGGACGACACATCACAGTCGATGTAGCATATATAGACACGTCAATAAGATAGAGTCATGTCCCTTGCTATTGGATGTACAGGTTTCTATTCTGCCATATATATAACTAGTGTTGCAATATATTGTTTTCATTATAACCTGTCATCCCCTCTCAGTCAATTTGGTAAAGCTCAAGTGGTAGAGAGCAGTAGTAATTAGTGTTGCAATATATTATTTGCATATATAACCTGTCATCCCCTCTCATTCAATTTGGTAAAGCTCAAGTGGTAGAGAGCAGTAGTTCTTATCATCCCGAACAGGATTCAAAACTCCCCATTGACATGTGCGCTCCTTATAAGCCAATTGTTGATTGGGGCTCTTACTGAGCTAATTGTTGATTGGGGCTGGCAAGGTATTAACAATTTCATTCTCACCTATGGGCTGGTGGAACGGAATGTGGAAACTTGAAAAACTAAGGACATCCCATCCAGAAATGCTTTGACCTTGAAGCAGCGAAAAACAAATCTCATGCAGTGTCTAATCATTAAAGATATTATTTTTAGAACAGAATGGGGTCTGCATATTTTCTTCAGAATTAGCAGAATTGGACCAGAACTATGGATTCAAGCTCATGGTAAAAATGTCCAGAGTATCCAACCTTTCAGCTCCAAGAATAGCACCAGCCTAGATCCATCTTAACTCCGGATCTACCAAGTGCCGAGAGGGATCAAATCTTTTTTATCAAATCTCTTGAGGTACAAACCTCTTTAAGAGTGACAAAATATCTGATCCCTCTCAGCACTTGGTAGATGCAGAGTTAAGATGAATCTAGGCCGGTCTTTCCCCTTTTAAATAGGCTAAATTCCTTTAGCAGCATAGCGCACATGGAAGTTCGAAGAGAGTATCCATGAATTGACAAATTCGCTATATGGCATTTCCCAGGATACAGAATTTGAGAACCATTAATAAAGTTGATATTAAAATTTTCTTGTGTAAAGGCAAAAAAAATCAATGGGCAAGCCAAAAAGATGTTTGATAAAAGTAACAGTATTCCAGAATAAATAAGGACTAAAGAATTTTTAATCTTTCCTCTGATTTTCAGAGTATTATGGCAATTGTTCTCATTCATGGATGCCATGAATAGCTGCATAAATTGCATTTTTACATTAGAGTTGACATTTATTATAACGGTTATATTGGGCTAGAAATAAAGCAACTTAAGTTATATAAAAATCACATGTAATTAATATAATGAAATTATATTTAGAATTAGGCAGTAAAGTGGTCATACAAGATTTTGGTACAAGATATTGTCTCCCCTACGTATATATTGATATCCACCATATTAAATGTTGTAGAATCAAGCATCTCTCTCTTTTAATATATTTTGGTTTCCGTTCATTGTCCACATTCTTGCAAGTATTTCTTGACATGGTATCAGAACCACATAACGAGAAGTCAAGAAAGTTATGACAGAAATCACACCCGAGGAGGCAAAAATTAGGTTGTTGTGAGCAATGATGTTAGAACTTAGAAGTTAGAACCAGCGAAAGATTAGACTCGAATGAAATCAATAATGACTGATTTGAGGCTGACAAATTAGCATACCCAAACGGAGGTGAAGTGCAGAAGGCTGAGTTGTCATCATGTAATGTTGTGTAGATGGCACAAGAGGCAAATGGGTTCCCTCAATCCAATGATTGAGTTCAAACATAGTTTTAAAAACCAGTCAGATTGCACGAGAAACTGGTCAAACCGGCCAATTCATTGGGCGACCAGGTCAAACCGGCCAAAAAACCCGGTTGAAGGATCTATTTCGCCCAAATTTCACAAAAACCGGCCCTAACCGACCAGTTTAAGATGGAACCAGCCTGTTTATGGTCAAACCGGTTGGTTCCATTCTAAACCGGCTGGTCTATTACCAGGCTAACTATAGACCATGCAGAATGTAGCTTTGTGAGTTTTGAAGCTGTTTAGAGGGAAATTTGGGGTTGTTTTCCTCCAAAAATAGCCCCTCCAAGAAAAGCATGCCTACCCTGTCATTTGTCTAACACATCTCAACCCTAGCAATGTTGGCAATTAATGGTGATGTTAAATTCTAAAAGTAAAAGTAACATTCAATTTTACTTAAATTTTCAACATTACCATGAAATGACTCGGGATGTTTGAGAGTGGTTTTGACCTCATTAGATTTCATATGGAGAAACTAGAATTTTAGATTTTACTCAAAATTCAGCAAACTTAATGGTTTTCAAGATTTCATGGTTTGGGGGTTTGCAATGCTTCCATTTGATTCTATCATGTGTGAGGGTATGAGATTGGCATTTGATCAAGAGCATGAAACCTTTTAAGAACCTTGACGTTGGTGGCATTGATTGTTAAACTTTGTTGATGTTGGTGGTATTGATTGTTGAACTCGTCTACCATGGCCTTAACAAGAACGTACCCTTCACTCAAAGGAAAACCACTGGTTAGGCATGCTAATCTTTTTCTACCACATTATAAGGTTGAGGAGATGAACCCTTCACTCAAACCAAAATCATTGGTTAGACATGTAAAACTTTCTCAATTTCTATCATGTTATAAGGTGAGCAATCCATGTCTGAAGACTTTGAGCTAGATGATGTTTATGTATCTCGTGTTGATCATTCCATTTCTAGTAGCATTGAATCAATGATGAGTTTCATGAGTGACCATGTTGATCAGTGAATTGTAGTTTTGATGTCTATTTTTGCTACTACTACTACTACTACTAAAGTTGTAGAGGAGTTTTTGGAGTCCTCAAACTCTGAGCCATATTATTTATGTAGCTCATGTTGATGATCCCTTGTCTAGTAGTGGTGATGAGTTTTATCATGATGAGGAGTGATCATGTTGTTGATCACTGATATGTAGACTTGTAGTAGGTCAATGGCCCCGTAGCTTAGAGCATTGTTTTTGGACTCTAGAGGCCATTTAGAGCCTCATTGATTATGTATTTTGTTGCTAATATGTATTGCACTCGGTAAAATTTTAATATGCTCTCCTTTACATGGTATATAAAAGAACAAACCTTGTATATTCTATTTCTATTGGTTTGGAATCATGGTTTTAAATCTTAAAAATAGTTTTTTATTAAAATTAATTATGTCATGTATTTTTTTAAAGACCAATTCATTGAGATTTGACCAGTCCCGATTTGACCGGTTCCGATTTCTAACCAGGTTTATTAAGTGGACCAGTCCAGTCACCGGTTCCGGATTTTAAAACTATGAGTTGAAAGGCCTGAAGGTGTGATGAAAGAAAACCTCCCGCAATCCAATGATAGTGAAGGTGGAAGGATTGAAGACATAAAAAGGCAGATTGCCAAAAAATGATGTGGAGCCAATGGTGCTAGATGTGTCAAAATTAGTCCTAATTATGGCAAAAAAATGTGATTGATGCATCGATGTAAAAAGGCGAAATAATCAAACACATGTGGTTGTGGGTCAGCCACAAAAAGTGCACCCCGAGGGCATGCCTGGGAATTTTTATAACAAATACTCAAGATAGCACACTTAATGGTACAAATTCATGATTTTTGTAACACCTCAGTGCTTGGGTCTGGACGAGAACAACTTCCTGAAATTGAAATCAGCATCTACAATCATGGTATAAGGTTGGAATTTTCAGCCAACATTGACTCTCATCGAGCTAAAGAGTCAGTGCTTGATCAAGTGGTCAATGAAATGTTTTATGCAAAGTTATTAAAATTGAACTGGTGATCAAACCAGAAAACCCTCTGAACTTGGAACTGGTAAAAAAACCTGACCAAAAAAATGATGACCAAAAACACATAAAATATTCAAATTTTAAACATAAACATGTATATTCACGTGCATCCATATGAATCCAAACCATTTATAGAAAAAAAGCAAAGTTCTCTGTTATATAGCATCTAAGGGTGCGCATAACCAAAAAAACATAGAGTGAAATCCATCTCTGAACCGAAAATACATCAACAAACAAGGTCCCAATGGCCTCTAGCATCCAAAAGAAATCATGCTACAAAAATACCTACATATCATCAAAATCATTGCCTATATTTGGATCTTCATCATCAATATCACCCTCTAAGAATTAAAATGAGACGGAAAAAATGTAGCACGTAAAGTCAAGATTTTGTTTTAATGATGAATACATTTTTAGTAGGGTCATGGTAGAGGAGTTTGACAACCAATGCCACTATCATCAAAGCACATAGAGGACTTGGTGCTCTTGATTAATTATTATTTCCATACCCTCGTACATGACAAAATCCAATGGAAACATTGCAATCCTCCCAGTCATAAAATCCTGAAAAAATTGTTAAGTATGTTGGATTTTGAGTGAGATGTAAAATTCTACTTTCTCCATATAAAATACAATGAGGTCAAAACCACTCTCAAAGATCTTGAGTCATTTCATGGTAACGTTAAAGATTTAAGTAAAGGGATGAAAATAAAAGATAAAGGATAATGCCACTTCTACTTTAAGAATTTAACATTACCATGAATTGCATAGCAATAGTAGGGCCATAGGCTTAAATATTAGGCATTATTATGATAATATGGTCAAATATTAGGCTTCCCCAGTCATAAATAATTACTTTAAAAAAAAAAATTGCGTTCAAAGGGTCCTTGATAGCATTTTACAAGACTGGTTCGTTCAATATCGAACCAGCTTCGCCCTCCAACTCACCAGTCCTAACCAGCTTTGCCCTCCAACTGGTCGAACCAGCCGAACTTGACCAATTCAAACTGGTTCTGATAACATTGGTTTTATGATACATTAACTATGTCAGTAATATGTCATGTAGTCAACATTTCGGCTAATTTGGTCACAACAACAAAATCTGATTTTTGGAGTGCATTTGAGGGGCAAATTGTGGACATTTTTGACATGTTTGGTCCAAATATGTATGCATTTTGGGACAAAATGTTTCAACTTCATATGATCATTAATGGAGGGTGCAACAAACAAACTTGTAAGATAACTAAATAAACATCCAATACAAATAGGAAAGGGGTTAAGAGATCCATACAGGATAAAATATATATTTGTAATAATGAATTTGATGATTCCCAGATCTCTCATGATATCATTCACTGCTCATGACGGTGAAAGGTCATGATCTTTGGTGATCACTTATCAATATTTTTATTATTATGTAATATTGTGTCAAATTTTTTGCTGCTCACATCCTTTCATGACATGCTTGAATGCCAATGACAAATATATTGGTATCACACTAGATTAACTTAGCAATGTCTTTACAAGAAGAACTCTTCAGGTATGATCAACCAATTGTTGTGGAAACATCAAATAAGAAAGGTCATTAATGGAAATAGAAAATTGCACATCCTAAAGAAAGATTGAAAAAGCCACAAACAAGCACCAACAAAGTTACCTATTTTTCAAGAAAGAGCATTATGCATACCATTGTTTTAAGCACAAGCACGAGCAATCCCAAGGCAACGAAAAGAAACACTTAATACATCGTGTGGGGAAGAAGGAACTTGATATATGGGATGATAGCATGAAAGGTGCATTCTTAACCTCACTTCTTGCAACAGAAACAATGGAAGATGCTTGATATATTGACATAAGCGTAACCTAATGCATGATTAACAAAAGAGACTATGTTTGTTAAGTTCAGATATGATAATATGTTGGAGATCCAAGGAGACGTTCAACTTTTGCTCGATATTGAAGAAGTTAGGGATGTGAAGAATTTTCCATTTTCATGGTTTGAAGAAGAGTTTACTTTTATGTGTGCCACATGACAAATCTAGACCTAAGAAATAGAATCTCAGAAAATTCTATCACTGCAACAACTGATTTATTTTTCATACTTATTTCATCATAAGTTATTCATGAAATTACTTCAACAAACATTAAAATAAATATTGTTGCAGATATCACACCGTAATACAGAAACAAACATATGCACACATTGACCCGGTTATTTTGGACTAATGTCCCTGAAAAAACCCAATGTGAGAAAACCGGTGCAACAAGGAGGATTTTATTATTCAGCAATTTTCTAGTACAACGGGGTGCCAAACTGGGTTACACATAGATAGACAAATTTTCCAACACTTCTTCTAAACCCAGCGTAGGCCCTACTAACCTTTGCGTCAGCCTGAAACCCTCTGCATCAACCTACTGATGCTCTGCGCAACCTCTCTGGCCTTCTGCGTCACTCCTGCAACTTCCGCGTGGATGACGCAGGCCTTGTTGGCTCTACGCAGTCTCTGTTGCCTCTGTGTGGCTTCCTCTGGCCCTGTGTCTGCCTCTTCTACCTCTGCGCTGATCTCCCATCTCTCTGTTCCGTACTTGCTCCCTCCTGACTGCTCTACAGACCACTGTTTCAATTTCTTAGCAAACCCCACTCTAGAAATTGAACTGACTGGTCTCCCCTAGTGTGTTCTCCAAGTGACCCTCAAGCCTCCTCTTATACTTTTCTCATTGACAAATCAACAGCCGAGATTAAGTTCCTAATCAACAGCGAAGTTTAGATCTAGCTTGATCCATGTCTTAGGGACTCCAATAAAAATATTAATTATTTTAATATCTCCTGAACTATTTAGAATCTGCCCAAACCCTTTCTGGGTATTGAAGATCTCATGTGCCCCAACCTCTCCACTAAATTTCGTGGCTAGAGCACATCCGATGCTACCCCAAATCAACACTCCCTCTTAGTGAGGATTGTGCTCTAGTGATACTCCTCACTAAGTATTACTTTGATCCTCCAACATCGGTACCTGTGCAGATGCTAGGCCTTCCTGCCCAACATCCTCTGCACTGCTGCATCCTGTACTGCTACCCATGACTCTACTACAGCCATTGTTGCATTTGTACAACAGCTCCCTCTACATCTGTGCTGTTGCTGATCCTTTCTCCCAACACTGCATCCGCACTACAACTCCCTCTGCATCTGTGTTGTCATTGGTCCATTCTCCCAACACTGCATCTGCACTGCAACTCCCTCTTCATTCGTGCTGCTAACACACTACTTCTGAAAGGGGTTCTTTAGCAACCCCATCGTTTCCCTGAAGTAGACAAATTTTGACTTTCCAAGGGCCTTGGTGAGGATATCTGCCACTTGTTCTCCTATAGGAATGTAGCTCAATTGTACAACTCCTCGTTGGACACAATCTCTGACAAAGTGACACCGAATATCAATATGCTTCGACCTATCATGGAATATTGGATTCTCAAAGAGTTTGATGCAACTCTGATTATCACACATGATCTTGGTTGCCTCCATATTTCTTCTTAATAGGTTTACCAGCAATATTCTAAGCCAAATGGCCTCACATGAAGTTGTGCTTGTTGCAATATATTCTACCTCAGATGAGCTTAGAGCCACGAACTTTTGTTTCCTACTACACCAGGAGGTCATCCCTGATCCAATGTTGAAACAGTGCCCAAAGGTACTTTTTCGATCCACTGAACTTCTTGCCCAATCTGCATCAGTAAATCCACTCAACCTAATATCCTTCCCCTTGGTGTATAAGAGCCCATAGTCAATTGTTCCCTGTAAATACCTGAGGACGTGTTTGGTTGTTTCCCAGTGTGCCCTCTTTGGTTCCACCATGAACTGACTGAGGGTGTTGACAGCGTAGCAAATATCTGGCCTGGTATTGACAAGATACATCAAAGACCCTATGAGTTGTCGGTATAGGGTGGGATTGACATCCTTGTCTTCAGATGCATCAATTCTCTTCTAGTTGGTGATCATTGGTGTAGCCATAGGTCTACAATCTCCCATCCCGAACCTTTTTAGGATTTCTATAACATACCTCCCTTGCCCAACGAACTTTTTGCTGCCAAACTTCCAACCCTAGGAAATAGTGCATTCGTCCCAGATCCTTCATATCGAACTCTATGGCTAGATTCTTCTTGCAATCCTCAATGAGTCTAGATGATCCTGTTAGGAAGAGATAATCCACATATAATACTAAGATAAGTGGCTCATTCTCTATGACCTGATAGTAGAGATTTGGATCCGCGTCACTCTTGACAAACCCCATCTTCTGCAACTAGCCATCTATTCGACCATACCACGCTCTCAGTGCCTGCTTCAACCATACAATGCTTTCTTCAATCTGCATGCATGAGACTTCTTCTCACGAGTTTCAAAGCCCTCAGGTTGTTCAATGTATACCCCTTCTTCTATTACCCCGTTCAGAAATGTCGTCTTGACATCCATCTGATGGATCTCCCATCCCATCAAGGCTGCAAGAGATATCATAGTCTTAATAGATGTATACCTGGCTACCGGGGCGAAGGTTTCTTCATAGCCAATCCCTTCCTTCTGAGCATACCCCTTAGTCACAAACCTGGCCTTGTATTTTTCAACACTGCCGTCCGCAACATATTCAATCTTGTAGATCCATCTTGAACCTACCACAAATCTGTCTTGAGGCCTTAACACCACCTCCTAGACATCGTTCACCATTATGGAGTTATACTCCTCCACCAACACATCTAGCCAGACCTGAGGATGAGCTGCCTCCTTGAAACTGGCAGGCTCCACATCTTGAGCTACTAACGCTCGATACCTGTCTGGTTGTTTTAGCTCCCTCTTACTGTTCCTTGGCTCTCTGATGAAGTTCTCTGCATCACGCAGAATCTAATGAAGTTCCCTGCAAGTTCTTCCTCTGCCAGCAGGTGCTTTTGTTCACTCCTCCTCCTCATCCTGAGAATCTCCCTGACCTGAGGAAGAATTCTTCACTTCCATTGGTTGAAGAGGCATCACCAACGAATCCTCTTTCAACTGCTCCTCGGAAGGCATTTAGCGAAATCTTTTGAAAGCTCTGTCCTACATGAACTTTACATCTCGTCGTACTACTACCTTCCTACTCCCTGGAAGATAGCTTCTGTATGCCTTAGCGTTCTCGCTATATCCCACCAGATACCCGTTTTTTGTAGTCTGATCCAGCTTCTTCCTCTTTTCTTCGGGTATGCGGCAATTTGCTAAACTCCCAAATATCCTAAAATGACTAACTTCAGGCATCTTCCCAGTGAAGACTTTCTCTGGAATAATCTGGCCCAATGCTCGATATGGAGTCATGTTTTGAACATAGACAATTGTGTTGCATGCCCACAGGAATTTTGGCATATCCTGATCATAAAGCATGGCCCTAGCTGCTTCTACAATAGTCCTGTTTTTCCTTTCTGCCACCCCATTCTGCTCCAGATTGTAGGGAGTTGTCCACTCTTTTGATGCCCTCCTTAGCGCAATAATCACTGAAGTCCTTATCGACATACTCTCCACCATTATCTGAGCGCAAGACTTTTATTTTCTTACCAATCAGATTCTCCACTAGAGCCTTGAACTCCTTGAATCAACAGAAAACCTCATCCTTGGTTTTCAGAAAACAAATCCAAGTTTTCCTCGAGTGGTCATCGATGAAGGTAAGGAAATACTCGGCACCGCTAAGAGCTTTGACGGACATAGGTCCGCAGATATCTGAGTGTATCAATCCTAGTACACTCTTGGCCCTGTGTTTGCTCCTAGGAAATACCGCCTTGGCCTACTTTCCTAGAGCGCATCCCCTGCATACATCATCTCGTTCCATACTCAGATCTAGAACTCCTGTTACAGTGCTCCTAAGAATTCTCAAAGCTCCATGGTGCAAGTGACCCATTGTTCTGTGCCATAGTTCGTTCAAGTCCTTGCCCCCATGATTGCCTATTAGTGCCATTGGAGATTCTAGTTGTAATCTATACAACCGATTACTTTTGATCCTGATCTACACTTTCTTTTTCTAGCTCAGGTGTTTGACGTATACCTTTTCCTTGAGGAAGTAGACGTCATAGCCCTTGCCTTGTAGTTGTGACACAGAAAGTAAGTTCATCCCCAATCCTAGTACATGCAGCACATTTGTGGCACGGAACCACTCTCTCGATTCTCTCTTAAAAACTATGGTACCCTTTCCTACTGTAGTACACTTTGGCCTGTTCCTCATGGTGATCTGAAAGTTCATCTTCTCTTCTCGATATTCTGAAAAAGACTCCTTGATTCCCGTCATATGCCATGAGGCTCCACTGTCTATATACCATACTTCTGATGATGCAGCACTAGTCATGCACGCCACTTCTTACAACCTGCAAGCCAACATAGAGAAATCAAAATCTCTTTCTCTTGTGCAATCTTCTGAAAATTTGCGTGAGTCCCCTGAGGTGGATGCCTCTGCATCGTGCTCTCGACCCATAACTGATTTTCCTTTTCTGTCTTTGATTACTTCCTCTGATACCATGTGAAAATTCTATCATTGCAGCGACTGATTTCCTTTTCCTACTTATTTCATCATAAGTTATTCATGAAATTACTTCAACAAACATTAAAATAGATATTGATGTAAATATCACACAGTAATACAGAAACAAACATATGCACACTTTGACCCAGTTATTTTGGACTAATATCCCTGGAAAAATGCAATGTGGGAAAATCGGTGCAACAAGGGGGGATTTTATTATTCAGCAATTTTCTAGGACAACAGGGTGCCAAATTGGCTTACCCACAGATAAACAAATTTTCCAGCACTTCTTCTGAACCTAGCGTAGGCCCTACTGACCTCTGCGTCAGCCTAAAACCCTCTACGTCAGCCTGAATCCCTCTGCATCAGCCTAATGAGGCTCTGCGCAGCCTCTCTCGCCTTCTGCGTCACTCCTGCAACTTCTGCGTGGATGACGCAGCCCTTGTTGGCTCTGCGCAGTCTCTGCTGCCTCTGCGTGGCTTCCTCTAGCCCTGTGTCTATCTCTTCTGCCTCTGCACTGATCTTGCGTCTCTATGTTCCGTACTTACTATGTAAAGCCCTAAATTGGAAATTTTCAACAGGATATAACTATTCAAAATATAAGAATTTATCAATTTGATGTTGAGTACCTACCTGGCTGAAGATGCTTCTGATTTTCTCTAGTTCTCGTTCCCCTTACCAAAAGACCAAAACCTCCCAGCCAAACTAGGTACAGTCTCAGCACCTAGCCCCAAAATACTTCAAATTCGAAGAATTTTGGCCCCCATGCCCAAAAGCCTCAAGAACAACTACTCAAGCTCCATTATTCTCCGTGTCTTCCTCTTGTCCGTTCTTCCTCTGTCTCTCTAAGCATATAAAAATGTCCCCCTTTCTACAATACCTTTCCTCCTTTTATGCCCCCAGCAACTCCTCCACCGCTTCCCTTTTCTTTATTGTTTTAATTTGATAAGTTCATAAGTTACAGAGGTGGTCACCACCTTCTCCCTTCCCAATTCGCTGACAATGCACTCTTATTTATACAGTATCTCATTTATCATGATGTTATGTTTCATTTTTGTTTAAATCGAATTATTTTCATTGTATTATGGTTTTATATATTCTTCTCTTTATTATATTCACTATATTATTATATATTATATATATAATATACTTTCTTTGTTTTTATAAAATATGTTGTTCTTTTGTAGAATAATATGTATATTATAACTCCTTTGTACATAATACTTTTGTGTATAGTTCCTTTGTATGTATTAGGGTACATACTTCCTTTGTTGTGAGTTCACTATATTGCATTTATCTTAAATTTTATATAGTGGAATTATATATATGTCTTATGGTGGGGGTACGTATATCATATACCCTACTATATTCTTGTAAGTTAGGTATTCATTTCAATAGTTAATTCGTTACCCTAAATACAGACTTCTTTTTCAATATTAACTAATATATATACTAGTGCAGTGCAGGCGATGCATGCATATGTAGCTATTAGACGCATGTCTCGTGTGCATGTTAATATTTCGATGTCCCCATTAATTTAAGATGGGTCCTTACATGCTGCCTCTTGACTGCACTCCAAACCACTGGTTCAATTTCTCAGCAAACTCTGCTCCAGAAATTGAACTAACTGGTCTCCCTCAGTTTGTTCTCCAAGTGACCCTCAAGCCTCCTCTTATACTTTTCCCATTGACAAATCAACGGCCGAGATTAGGTCCCTAATCAATGGCTAAGATCAGATCTGGCTTGATCCATGTCTTTTGGACCATTCTAAAACAGTTTCATATTAATACACATTAATATTTTATTTTCCCTAAGTATAGAATTAGGGACTCCATTAAGAATATTAATTATCTTAATATCTCTTGAACTGTTTAGAATCTACCCAAACCCTTTCTAGTTATGGGAGATCTCATGTGCCCCAACCTCTCCACCAAATTTCATAGCTAAAGCACATCTGATGCTACCCCAAATCAACAAAAGCCAATGATGGTGATGCTTCATTAAAAACAAAAGGAAGAATCATGCTAGAATGGTTAAGAGGACAACTTATATCAATTTGATGTGAATATTGGTGGTGAATGTATGATCATGACAACAATTTACTAGAGTAGATCGGAGCGCCAAAATTATAGATATCAAAATATCAAAGTTTTCATTTTCTATATAAGTTGAATATGGCTTGTGGACTACCACAAACACAAAGTCCTTAAAGCTCTACGAAGCATGTGTTTTGGGAAGGCATGTGTGTGAATAATTTCAAAAAGGAGAGGTATGGCTTACTAAATCAGTATTGCAGACGATACACACTAATGTTTATAAACCTATGAGTCTATCATCAACCAGAAAGAAGATATATTTCATGACTTTCATAAATAATTGTAGCCAAAAGACATGGGCTTAATTTCTAACTCAAAAACTAAATAATTCAACTATATTCTAAAATTCAAAGCATTGTTGAAGAAGCAATGGCAAGTCACTGAAGACATTAAGATCAAATAATGGTCAAGAATACAAATCGAAAAGAAAAAAATGAAATCATCTAAAGAAGGGTATTATTGATGATTCACTATTTTTATATCTACACAAAAGGGCATAATAGAGCACAAAAATCGTGTCGTTCAAGATGTGGTGTACAATATGATGAAGCATAAGTAATTCACAATTTTTTGGGTAGAAGTTGTTAGTTGTGTCATGCCGAAGAGAGTATGGAGTGGGCACAACCCTACTATGAAGCATTTGCACATATTTGAAAGTGCTACATATATGCAAATATATAAGAAGCGACACAATTTAGAACAAGAAAGTAGATGGCACATGTGTATGTTGATGGGCCATGATGAATAGTTGAAAGCATATCTACTATGGGATTTGGAAAAGCAAAAGTTGATAAAGAAGCACAATGTTAGCTTTGATGAAGGAGATATGACTGTGACTAAGCCTTAAAAGTTTGACAATGTGTTGGAACATGTAAATCTGGAATTTACAGATGCTAGAATAAAGATAGAAGATGAAGAAGACGAAGAACATATCAAAATAGTGCAAAGGAAACAAAAATTGTATGCGAACATTGTGGAAGAACCTAGCATAAAACTATATAGCACAATTGATGTGAAAACTATCATGCAAAAGCAAGCTAAAAGTGTATGGAAGCAAAATAGGCAACCTAGGAGAAGCATGTGGTGGTAGAAGAATCCTACATTTAATTTTTTGATAATGACCAATTATAAGGGTAGAAGAACCACAAAGTTATGAAAAAAGGGAAAAAGTTGATAAAGAAGCACAATGTTGTGTGATTAAGGAACAACAATGTATTGGAAACTGTTTATCTAGAATTTATTGAAGTTAAATAAGAGTCAAAAGAATTATAAGATGAAAAAATTAAAACAATACCAAAAAATAAAAATGGCATGTGAAGATTGGGAATAGAATTATTGTAGAACCACATAGCACAATTGTGTGGAAGACAAAAGGTATTTGAAAGTGCATGGAAGGAAAATGCATAGACTACGAGTCTTGTGTGGTTGTGAAAGTAACTTACAATTAATTTTGCATTAATGACTGCAACGATAAGCACGAAAGGACCACAAAGTTATTATAAGGCGCAAAAGGAAGAGTGGAGAAGAGTCATGGAAGCAAAGATAGATTCAATCCAAAAGAATCCTAGAACTTAGTTGAATTACCTAAACACAAGAATGCAATAGTATAAATCAAATGGAACTGTTGCCTCAAAATCTAGCAAGTCTTGTGAGGGGAAAACTCACAAAACAAAAGCTAGACCAAGGGACAACAATGAGGTGTGGCCCACTATCACCACAGCCACTACCTCCTTCTCTTTTGTGTATTTTCACCACTAGGTAGACTTCCCTTTAGTAGGTCACCTACGAGGGATTTGCTAAGTCCAAAGAATAAGGTGACAAGCTAGGCTTATAGACGGCAACTCTTCCTAGGGACAAGGCTAGAGCAAGATAAAGGCCCATCCTCCAATGCCTATTAAGGCATAAGTGATCTAGGGCTTAGTGAATAGCAAGCCTAATGGATCAACCTAGAATCACGAGGCTATGGAAAAGCTTCCAAACAATGAATATTAGCAACGAATGGAACAAGAAGCCTACAATAAACCCCAAGTTGAAGCCTAGGCAAACTAGGGCTTTTCAAAGGCAAGATCTACCTGGCGCAAAATAATTTAGCCTTGAAATGGATGGATTAGCCACTAAAACAAGTTGATTTTGAGTCAACCAATGCCTCTTCCAATGCCTAGGGCGAACTAGGGATTTTCGAAGGCAAGATCTACCTAGCGCAAAATAATTTAGCGTTGAAATGGATGGATTAACCACTAAAAGGGGTTGATTTTGAGGCAACCCAATGTTGAACCCTTCCACAAACTAACGACTTCAACCCTAGTCCAATTCATGCCCTAGCCCTAGCTAGCAACTTATCCTTGAGGGGCTCAAAATGAGTGAGAGAGAGAAAATCAGGTTTGAGGTGATTTTAGAAAGTGATCAACAAAGTGACAAGGTTGGTGCCTAGTCCTTAGGATGATGGAGTCTGTGGCCTAGTCCTTGGGACGATGGAGTCTATGGGATTGTAAAGTATGCTAAATCTTGGCAAGGAGCAAGTGAATGATGAAACCTTGGTCACAAAACCCTAGTTTTTACTTTTGTCAGGGAGCAAAATCAATTGGGAGAGTTAGTTTAAAGATTCACCAACGGGATTGCTATTCACATTCTACTAGTGAGTGAAACATACATTGTTTCTAGATTCCAATCAATGATTTTCAACATTAGCTAGCACAATAGAAACCCTAAATAATTAACCATTCTATACATTAGGCACAAGAATAAAAATTTATCAAATCCAAGGCACACTTACAAGATAGATTGCATGTAAAATCCTATATTGCTCCAAAGTAACATCTCCAAGACCAAAGAAATAGATCCTAATAGCAAAGCACACCATAGAGTCATATCTCCACAAGGAAACAAGAAGGTTGAAATTCTCCAAGAGGGCCAAAATAGTCACAAGTTATGATGATCCAATGCAATGAGCCTATCCTCATTTTTATGAGGATTAGGACTAACAATTAGCCTACAAAAGCACCTAAAACAAGATTGATGCTAAAATGCACTAGGGTTACAAGCCAGCCCACTAGCTTTATCATAATATGCCCTAATTAACCCACACATGTGAGCCGTAAGCTCTCTTATGCCGATGCCATCAACAATAAATGCTCCAAATGCCATGTCCAAGGGTGATGAGGTGTCCAAGAAGGCGTGGATGCCTGTAAAGTCCATGATTTGAGCCTTGTCCCTCAAATTCACCTCATTACCTCCTGTGGGGTCCCAAGATCCAGTCAAGGTGCCATAAAGTGGTCTCCATGGGTCTCCAACTGCCTAATGAGGCATCCTTTGCTCCAACATTAGGGGCTTCTCTGGGCAACAAGCCCTCCCTAGTCTCTTAGTGTGAGACCATCCTCATCTGTGCTCTAAATAAATCGTTTCCCATCAATTCATGTCAAGGCCAACCTATGGGCATGTTAGGTCCATCTATGTCATCCTCAAGAATACTCAAATCAAGATCAAAAACACCCAACATCCAGGGTGATCGAGCTACTATGGGATGTGTCATCCAATGATGCTACTAGGAGGCTGAAAAGTCTCAACACTTCACCTATTTGTGCCAATGTACTTCTTTGAAGGGTCTGGGCACTTGTGGAGTAGGTGCCCAAGACATGGGTTGTTGAACCACCTAACAAGAAAACATGGATTCCATCGAAAGTAAGCAATCATTAGGGACCAAGATCAATAATGCATCGACCAAACTTGAATGTTAAAGGCAATTTAGTACTCCAAACAATGATACCCTTCCAAATTCAAGACATTGATCTCGCAAAGATTTATTCTCCCTAGGTGGGGATCGCTAAAGGTCAACCCAATTAGGTGCTTCCAGGCCCTAAGGGATAAGTAACATTTCCTTGGTCCACCCTTCAATTGATCATGGCCAAGTGCCATAGTCAAAGGGACCAACAAATGGGGGTGTCCACATCCTGAGTGTACAGATGTGAGGAGGGATCATTCATGGATGCATAAGTTACCAGCTCAACCTTGGTTTTCCACCCAACTTCTGTACCTTTTACTTCTTGATCTTTCCTTGTATTATTGCTTATAGCTCAAGGGTTAGAGCTTGCTTTGTATGATGTAGCAGTTTAATTACCCCTTTAGGATGAGTTAGTTTATATCTCATCAAGTTTAGGACATGCAAGGTTTCCTTCTTTGATGTAATGAAGGGACATGTGCTCAAGAACTGAGTGATGTCCATATGAGTGAGGTAGAGCTCACGCAAGTCTTTTGCCAACGTGCTAATCTTTATAACCCTAGCCATCTTTTCCATTTTGATTTTTCTTTCTTTGTTTTGTTGTGGCCATGATATGCTCCTCTTGTTTTCTTTAGCTACATCAGCCTCCCAATGCTAATTTTTCAAGCCCTACTCAAGGTATGTGAATCTATGAGTGCCAAATCCCCAAGAACCGATGGCAAGTTGAACCGAAAGAGTTGAGGTGATATATGGGCTTGTAAGGTAAGATGGAAAATGTTAATTATGACATATGGGAAGATGGAACTACACTATCTCAATCAAGGCTTCCCAGGTAGTGCCCCTCCTATACCTAAAGGGCCTAAGGGAGGTTCCCCTAGACTATGATCAAAGATAGAACAAGATCACAGTGAAGGTTTGTCATTCTTCCAGATCACCCTACAATCCATATTAAATGCCCAAAAACAAGTATAAGCACCAAATTCCAAAATGATCAAATTACCTTTTGAATGACAGCCCACCTTCATCCAAGTGCTAATGTCAGATGGGTGAAAAGCATATGGTTAATGCAAGTGGCGAATATATAAGGCATATCATTAGCTAATGGTGGTTGGCAAGGGTTGTTGGCTATCTGATTGGTTGGTTCGTTGTCAAATGTAAGAGAAAAGTTTTCTCCAATGGGTTTACCCATTTTGGTGGGTAACATCTAGCTCCAACTCAAGGACATGAACTTATTGTAGAGTGCATTATCCAATAGCTTGAACGGGGATTTATGAGAACTCTAGCAATCCCTAGGCTTGCAAACCTATAACCTACACATTCCAATCAACTTGTTTAGGAGCATGTGCACTAGGTGTAGGGTATCACCCATTTTTATATGACGATATAAATCCATACAAAAAGTAAAGTCTATGCTACATGCAATCTAATCTACAATGAGATACGATATGAGAATGCAAGATTTTAGGATGCCCACACAAAATGCATTTCAACTAAACTACTTTGCATGTTTAGAGTTAGTTTCACTCAAACAAAGTAAGACTACTCCCTTTCAACGATGAAGGCAAAAGTTCACCATCAAATTTAGCAATATACAAGTTTTACACACCTACTTTGCTATGGAGCCTAACGAGAATAGAGCCCTTATGAACCAAGACAAGGTCACCTACTCAGTATTCCCTCTTTGGTATTTGGACCCAGTGATTGTTTGTAATGGTCGGCCTTGAGTTAGACTTCATAATATGGCAAACCTCTTGTAAATTAGGAGGCTTACTTGACTTCTTGTGGAGATGTGACTCTATCGTGTACTTTGCTATTTCAAGTTATTTCTTTGGTCTTGGAGATGTTGCTTTAGAGAAATAAAGGCTTCTACATGCATTTTATCTTGTAAGTGTGCCTTGGATTTGATAAATTTTTATTCTTGTGTCTCATGTATGGAATGGTTAATTATCTAGGGTCTTTATTTTGCTAATTAGTGTTGTAAATCATTGACTTAGATCTAGATGATAGCATTCTATGCATTACTCACTAATAGAATGAAAATGGTGATCCCATTGGTGAATCTCTAAACTAGCTCTACCAATTGATTTTACTCCCTCTCAAAAAAAATAGCTAGTGTTTTGAAACCTAGGTTTATGCATTACTCACTAATAGAATGAAAATGGTGATCCCATTGGTGAATCTCTAAACTAGCTCTACCAATTGATTTTACTCCCTCTCAAAAATAATAGCTGGTGTTTTGAAACCTAGGTTTTCATCATTCCCTTACTCCTTGCCAAGATTTAGCATATTTTCCAATCCCATTCACTCCATCGTCCTAAGGACTAGGCACTAACTTGGTCACTTTGTGGAGCACCTTAAAAAATCACTTCAAATCTGATTTTCTCTCTCTAATTGATTTTCGGCCCCTCAAGGATAACTCACCAGCTAGGGCTAGGGCACAAATTGGACTAGGCTTGAAGTCGTTGGCTTGTGGAAGGATTCAACACTAGAAGGGGCATTGGTTGCCTCAAAATCAACCCCTTGTAGTGGCATATCCATTCATTTCAAGGCTAAATTGTTTTATGCTAGAAAAGCCCTAGTTTTCCCTAGGCTTCAACTTGGGTCTTATTGAAGGCTTCTTATTCCACTGGCTGTATTTTGAAGCCTTTCCCTAAACTTGTGATTTTAGGTTGATCCATTAGGCTTATTATAGACCAAGACCTAAATCACTTGTGCGCTATATTAGCACTCCTCAATGTCCTAAGGCTGAGAAAGGACACCGACGGAGGTAACCTCAAACCAACTTTGGATTTGGTAAATAGCCCTACCAAATCAGAGAGGGCTCTCTCAAGAATCTCACAGCCAATAAAATGACTGGGAAGGAAAATAGATCTTAAGCTAGATATTCAGCTCATTAGGGTTTGATTTTAGGGCTTGTTAGACCAAGGTCATGGGTCTGGGAACTAGGTCAGGGTTTCTAAAGATCAGTTGAAGAGATACAATGGGACAGGGTAGGTATGATTAGTGACATATCAGAGTTATCATTATGGTATAGGAATGAAATAAGGAAGGATCAAAATGAGCATAAACATATGAATTCATTTATCAAAAGAAAGAACAAACAAAATGAAAATCTCATCAGAACAGAGCATAAGACTTATGAATTATGTTAAACACCTATGAGATGATCATAAGAAAGCATAGATATGGTGGTAAGGAGAAATATGTATTCAATTTTATAATACAACGGAGGAAAAACACTATCACAAAAGCATACCACAAGAATCCCAAGATAATAGTTGCAACTGCCTGTATTATTCCGGCAAAGTGTACACTAGCTCCAAGCCTCTCACTCTCAAATGTCCAACCTTTGATTTAATTTAGATCTACCTACATATAGATCAAAAACAACATTTCCCCCTCTTAGGGGTCGAATCCATCATGATAGGAACTGTTTACATCAAAATGTCTAAGTATGCCTAAAACTAGGGAGGTTAGAAACAAACTCCCAAATTAGCCCTAACTAACTTAGTTGACTTTCAAAGCATTAATTACAATGGATTTGACACTCTTACCATCACTATGACACTTAATTACATCATGTAAACACCTAGGAAGACAAATTGCATCATGTGAAAATGACTTTGACTCAGAAAACTTCGAAATTTCACTTTTTGACAGAAGCGCAGCATGCCTGTCAAAAGCGCTGAGTGGGTTTGCAGAAGCGCAGCATGCCTTTGTAGACCCCTTTTTGGTCACTTTTGTGCATCTTCAAGTTGAACTAAAGGTCGGTGAGGATAGCCTAGGAAGTCCACTTGCCCTCTGAACCTTCAAACCTGCAAAAATCCTTCTCTAAGGCACCTAAAAATCAATTTTCCCAAAGCTACTCCAAAGGCGCAACGAGGCATCCAAAAAGGTAGCAGAAACATGTTTTTTAGGTGGTTTTTGAGCTTTTCCTTGCAACCTGTGAAGTGACATGCAAAACCAAGTCCATACCTGAGATGTACTACTCAATATCTATCCATCCATGCAAAAATTTCATCATTTAATGGCTCTGAGAAGAAGCACAGCGTGAACTTGTTGCGCTTTTGTGCATCATGAAATTGCCAAAAATTCCAAAATTGCCCAAAAACTCAAAATTTTCCAAAATTTCTCAAATTTGTTTCTAACTTCTTTCTTTTGCCTTGTCAATGATGTGTTAGACAATCAATGATCATCAGCAAGCAAATCAAGGTTGTCTCTCTTCTTTAGCTTGATTAGGGTTTTCTTTAGCTTCTTTTTCATATTCCTAACCCTAATTTTCCAAATCTGGTTCCTAGTGAAGTAGTGCTATGCCATGTGTCTCTCAAGGTTTGTGGCTTTGTTTGCCTTCCTCAGGAGCTTCTCCAACTGCTCTTTGACCTTCTCCAAGTGCTCTTTGACCTTCTCAAGCAAATATTCCTTGTCTTTCTCACGCTCAGTTGCAAGAGCGTCAACATGGTCTTTTTGTACCAATGAAGGAGATGTCTCCTTGTCTTCAACCTGCGCTTCTAAACCAATCATTGTTTTACATTTGTCCTTTACCTTGCTCGATGATGGAAGACCTTGTGAGGTACTATGTTGCATCAAGCTCACCTTCAAAAGTCTGTTTCTTGTTTCAAGAAGGTCACCACGTAGTTTGCCTTGGCAAGATCATCTTTGAGTGCTTGGATTTGTGCTTGTTGTTCCTTGATAATATCTGCATCTGACTTCTCTGCATGGTCCAAGATTTCTCGATCATGAGGCATCTCCTCCTCATCTTGCTGCAAGGGTGACTCAATCTCATGCCTAGGTGACTGCTCCATTTCTCCTTGAACTTGCTCAACTGTAGCTTCCTTAGGCAATCTTCTAGCTTGTGATTTAGTCAAAGGTCTAGGTGTACGCCCATCTTTAGTGTTCTCAGGGGCAAAAACCTATCCTTTCCCCTTCTTGTAGGTCTGTGAGATCTCTGCCCTAGTGTCTTTCTAACTAAAAACGTGTTGGATGAGCCAACCTCCTATGGCCTTGATGGAGTGCTTTGACTGGGAGGTTGACTAATGGCAGGCATAAAAGGCGTTGATTGGCAGAATGTTTCCCATGATACATTAACCTGTGAAAGTTGATGAAGAACAATGATTTTGACCAAACCATGATGAAATAGACTTGCCTAGTGATCTTTCCCTTTACTTTGTACCTTCTCAGTCGTCTTGACTAAGCTTCTGAATAGGTAATGGGTTTAGTGGTTTGATAAAAGTGAAGTGCATGAACAGCCTTATGTGATACTGATATAGTCTTGAAAACCTCCCTTCACAGGTAAAGTACTCCATGATCATCTTCATTAAAGGAGCATACATGTCAAGCAATTGTCTAAAGGGAGAGATGTGTGTAGGAGCATCTTTGTAGTGTGGTTTTAAGAAAACTTTGTAATTCTCAATGTCCAAATCCATCCCATCAAACCAGATTTCTCCATGGTTAGGGATACCTATGGCTGAGGTTATGGCATCTATTGAGATTGTGAATTCAACCCCTACTACGTTGGTCTTATCCCTCCTAAAATTGGTAGCAAAGAGGCTTGTCAATTTGGCATGGAAACCTGCCTCTTGAATCCTTTCACAAAAACCTAGGCAGCCCACATCTTCAAAGGATTTCTGGATGAAAGATGAGGCCATGATTTCTTGGATATGAGTTGGCTCAAATCTGCAACTTGCCCTCCTTTCTTGTAGTTTTTCTTCTCACCATCCATGGTTTCAGTCTGCATAATAAAACCCTAGCTAGGTAGGAAGCAAGGGTAGGGTATGATTGGGAAAACAAGGAAAAAAGGATTGTTGTGTGGGGAGGTGGAATTTCTTGAAAAGAGTGAGGGAAAGGTGTGAAAAGGTCAAAAACACAATCCTAGACTAGGAATTTGCCAAAAGCGCAGCGTAGGCTAGGGTTTGTAGGGAAAATGAGGGAGATGAAGGGAATGAGTATGGGAAATGTTTAGGGGAGGTATGTGAGGTGTAGGCGAGGGTGATAAAGCAAAAAATCTAGGTGTTTTACCATTATAATGAAGCAAAAACTCATAGAAACCAAAAGTGTAGCAAAACTCTAGGAGAGGGATTTTCACTTAGTTTTCTAAGAAGAATGATGCATAAGAAGGGTGACAAATGTCTACTTACTTGCCAAGGAGATGCTAGAACCTGTGAAATGTTGAAAGGAACCCCTTTGATGCTTGCTTGGCCTCCAAATTCAAAAGCGCAACATCGAAGCCAGAAGCACAGCGTAGGAGGTAAGCAAGTGTTTTTGGGGAGGAATTTGGATGCCCTGGTGAATGGGATGAAACTCGATGGTAGAGAGGTGCTCAATGAAGGTGAAATGAGCAATTAGAATGCTTGGATGGTCTTCTTAGAGGCTGGAAGTCAACTTTTTGCCTTGGGCCATGAAGTGACATCACTTGTCTTTAAAAAATTGAATGATAGGATAGTGTACAACAGCTTTATCACTTCATTATGCAAAGTTACATCTTCACAAGGAGTAAAATGTACCTTAGGAATCATTTAAAACCTTTTTTTCCTTATTACTAACTCCCTTGATGACTCTGGTGGTGACATGACTCCTAAATGACAATGATGATATGACCTAATAATGACACCAAATGAATACCTAAAACCATGATTAAAGACCTTTGAAACCTTGCAGTGATATGATGACCTTCAATGATGACCAAGACACTCTTTTGGTGACCCATCACAAGGAGTGATGACAAGACCATGACAGCATTTTATGACCATGAGCATGGAGGGAGTAGTAATGACCTAGAAATGACCAATGATCAAATTTATTTGAAAATTTATATTTGAAAATATAACAATTTTACCTAATAAACCTATCAACCACATGGAAAGAGTATATTTGATCACTAGTGACTCATAGACACTAACATTGGCTCCAACTAGGGATGGCAACTCCTTTAGGACATGTCAAGAACACCGTAGACCAGGTAGCCTTGTTCATTGGGCAATCAAGTCACTCCAGCTATAATCCTCAAATTGATTTCACATCAAACTGAAAACTAAAATGTACACCGTCAACTGCAAACTCTACTAGAAATCGACACTAAAAAAGATGCTCAGAATTTTGAGCTTATTCATTACATCTTTCCTACTCTAACTGATCCATAACCTGATCACTAAAGTGATACTAAATTTTCAATGAAGCCAAAAATGAATATGGTCATTCACTGAAATTCTTCTCACATCCTTTCTAAGCAAACAAAATGATGTACATGTAGGCAACTCACAGTGAAAAGTGAAACCAAGAATTATGCCGACAAACAAAACAACATTCACCTTCTCTAATGCTTGCAAAAGACTACTCAAGGGGTCTTGAAAATCATGAAGCATTACCTCTTGTGGATCAACAAAAGGACAAAAATAAGGATTATTCCCAACTGTTGGTTTTTCTTGTACTATGCCATCAGTTTCAAGGCCACTCTCATAGTAAATGGCGGCAATTTATTTATCATCCTCATTATTAACAGCAAGGATAGACTTTGTATATTCTTGAACAGATTCACAAAAGAAATCCACAACATATACACCAGCAATAGTTAAAGATAACCCTTCATGTGATTCTATTTGATGTGTGCCATATGCTGGGTTGTTTCTTCCTCGCAGCTTTATAGTATGTGTTGCTTGAGTGTCTAAAGTTTCTACATCTGCTGCTTTAGAAAGCTGATTAAGCGCAATTTGTTCTTGAATCAAAGAATCAGGAAATGAAAAATCTGGAGAGAGATATGGATGACTATCCTCATACCTTTGGTCATCAAAAGACTTACAAGACTGCTGCAAAGATTCATCAAACTCATAGGATCAAACATGACTATCATACATAAGCACCGGCGCTTCATTAAAACAGGGCTGAATGTTCCCTTGTTCTTCTGAAATGTCTATAGGTTGTTTAATGTCATCATTGGGATCCTGCTCAGTTCCACTTTCATACAAGGGAGAAGACACCTGTTCTTCTTGATGATGGAAAGGGTTCTCATACAAAGCCTCCACGATCTCTTCATCCATGAACTCTTTATCACCATAAGATTCTCTAGATTTTGAATGAAAACCTCAAAATGTTCACAGCAATCCTCAACCAATGACAAAGAAGGATGACTTTCTTTATATTTTTCAAAAAATGTTGAATGAAAATCTTTAGGACAATAAATATTAGCAGATGGAAGACCTTCATATCAAGATCGTGCTTTTCCTTCTAAGGTTGCCATGAACATCTTCACGAGACAGTCTTCATGAAATTGAACCTTTAGCTTACGCACATGCATGTGAAATTTAACCAAGTGAAGAGCAGCATCATCTCCTTTCTCATCTTTAAACTTCGGCAAATAAGTCTGCCAATCTACATAAGGCATGCGGTTCGAAAAACCTAGAATGTGATCTCGTTTTAAAGGAGCATACCTTCTGGATATAGAACTCATCTTGATTTCTACATCCTAATGTGAGTGGACTCTTTGGATCAAGTTGGACTCGCCAGGTGAATGGTTCAGCCTTCATATGTGTCTAACTGTTGTAAACCATTAGCGAATCAGATCTACATCTTAGGCTAGATATTCATCTCACTAGGGTTTGATTTTAGGGTTTGCTGGACAAGGTTCATGGGTCTGGGAACTAGGTCAGGGTTTCTAAAGACCAGTTGCAGAGATACAATGGGGCAAGGTAGGTATGATCAATGATATATCGGAGTTGTCGTTATGGTATATGGTTGAAATAAGGAAGGATCAAAATGAGCATAAACTTATGAATTCATTTATCAAAAGAAAGAACACATAACATGAAAATATCATCAGAACAGAGCATAAGACTTATCAATTATGTTAAACACCTATGAGATGATCATAAGAAAGCATAGATATGGTAGTAAGGAGAAATATATATTCAATTTGATGATAAAATAGAGGAAAAACAATGTCACAAAAGCATACCACAAGAATCCCAAGATAATAGTTGCAATTGCCTATATTATTCCTATAAAGTGTACCCTAGCTCCAAACCTCTTACTCTCAAATGTCAAACCTTCGATTTCACTTAGATCTAGCTACATATAGATCAAAAACAACATTTCCCCTCTCAGGGGTCGAATCTTTACATCAAAATCTCTGACCCTACAAAAAACTAGGGAGGTTAGAAACCAACTCCCAATTTAGCCCTAACTGACTTAGTTGACTTTCAAAGCATTAATTACAATGGATTTGACATGAAATGACTCTTACCATCACTATGACACTTCATTACATCATGTAAATACCTAGGAAGACAAATTACATCATGTGAAAGTGACTTTGACAAAGAAAACTTCGAAATTTGACTTTTTGACAAAAGCGCATCGTGGGTTTGCAGAAGCGTAGCATGCCTTGGTAGAGCCCTTTTTGGTCATTTTTATGCATCTTCAAGCTGAACTGAAGGTCAGTGAGGATGGCCTAGGATGTCTACTTGCCCTCTGAACCTTCAAACCTACAAAAATCCTTCTCTAAGGCACCTAGAAATCAATTTTCCCAAGGCTACTCCAAAAGTGCAACGAGGCGTCCAAAAAGGTGGCAAAAACATGTTTTTTAGGTGGTTTTTGAGCTTTTCCTTGCAACCTATGAAGTGACATGCAAAAACAAGTCCATATCTGAGATGTACTACTCAATATCTATCCATCCATGCAAAAATTTCATCATTTGATGGCTTCTGAGAAGAAGCACAGCGTGAGCTTGTTGCGCTTTTGTGCATCATGAAATTGCCCAAAAACTCAAAATTTTCCAAAATTTCCCAAAATTGTTTCTAACTTCTTTCTTTTGCCTTGTCAATGATGTGTTAGACAATCAATGATGCATCGGCGAGCAAATCAAGGTTGTCTCTCTTCTTTAGCTTGATTAGGGTTTTCTTTAGCTTCTTTTTCATATTCTAACCCTAATTTTGCAAATCTGGTTCCTAGTGAAGTAGTGCCCTGCCATGTGTCCCTCAAGGTTTGTGACTCTGTTTGCGTTCCTTAGGAGCTTCTCCAAGTGCTCATTGACCTTCTCAAGCAAATATTCCTTGTCTTTCTCACGCTCAGTTGCAAGAGTGTCAACATGGTCTTTCTGTACCAATGAAGGAGATGGCTCATTGTCTTCAACCTGCTCTTCTAAACCAATCATTGTTTTACATTTGTCCTCTACCTTGCTCGATGATGGAAGGCCTTGTGAGGTACTATGTTGCATCAAGCTCACCTTCAAAAGTCTGTTTCTTGTTTCAAGAAGGCCACCACGTAGTTTGCCTTGGCAAGATCATCTTTGAGTGCTTGGATTTGTGCTTGTTGTTCCTTGATAATATCTACATCTGACTTCTCTGCATGGTCCAAGATTTCTTGTTCATGAGGCATCTCCTTCTCATCTTGCCGCAAGGGTGACTCAGTCTCATGCCTAGGTGACTGCTCCATTTCTCCTTGAACTTGCTCAACTTTAGCTTCCTTAGGCAATCTTCTAGCCTGTGATTTAGTTAGAGATCTAGGTGTACACCCATATTTAGTGATCTCAGGGGCAAAAACCAATCCTTCCCCTTCTTATAGGTCTGTGAGATCTCTGTCCTAGGTGTCTTTCTAACTAAAAACTTGTTGGATGAGCACACCTCTTGTGGCGTTGATGGTGCTGATGGAGTGCTTTGACTGGCAGGTTGACTAATGGCAGGCATAAAAGGAGTTCATTGGTTGAATGTTTCCCATGATACATTAACTTGTGAAAGTTGATGAAGAACAATGATTTTGACCAAACCATGATGAAATATACTTGCCTAGTGATCTTTCCCTTTGCTTTGTACCTTCTCAGTCATCTTGACTAAGCTTCTGAATAGGCAGTGGGGCAAGTTCAGTGGTTTGATAGAAGTGAAGTGCATCAACAGCCTTATGTGATATTGATATAGCCTTGAAAACCTCCCTTCACAGGTAAAGTACTTCATGATCATCTTTATTAAAGGAGCATAGTTGTCAAGCAATTGTCTAAAGGGAGAGATGTGTGTAGGAGCATCTTTGTAGTGTGGTTTTAGGAAAACTTTGTAATTCTCAATGTCCAAATCCATCCCTTTAAACCTGATTTCTCCATGGTTAGGGATACCTGTGGCTGAGGCTATGGCACTTGTTGAGATTGTGAAGTCAACCCCTATTACGTTGGCCTTATCCCTCTTAAAATTGGTGGCAAAGAGGCTTGTCAATTTGGCATGGAAACCTGCCTCTTGAATCCTTTCACAAAAACCTAGGCAACCCACATCTTCAAAGGATTTCTAGATGAAAGATGAGGCCATGATTTCTTGGATATGAGTTGGCTCATATCTGCAACTTGCCCTCCTTTGTTGTACTTTTTCTTCTTACTGTCCATGGTTTCAGTCTGCATAATAAAACCCTAGCTACGTAGGAAACCCTTTGTTGTACTTTTTCTTCTTACTGTCCATGGTTTCAGTCTACATAATAAAACCCTAGCTACGTAGGAAGCAAGGGCAGGGTATGATTGGGAAAAGAGGGAAAAAAAGACTGTTGTATTGAGGAAAGGGAATGGAGCTATGTTGCAGGAAACGTGGTATAGAGGTCTGTTTCCGTACGGAAATGGGTATGAAACGCGGAAATGCGTTTGGTATGGCCGTGAAACGCGTTTCTAGCCGTACTGCCATGTTTCCCGAAACGGAAACGTGGCCAGTACGGCCGGAAACGCGTTGCAGGGTCGTACAACCCACGTTTCCTCATTAACTTGTGTTTTTTTTTTTTTTTTTTTTTTTTTTTTTTTTTTT
>APFE030471387.1:224254-302933 GCA_000404065.3 Pinus taeda
ATATATTCGCATTTCCCCGTTTCCAAAATTTGGGGAGGTCGCGTTTCGTATCGCTTCCCGTTTCGGAAACTCATACCCGTTTCCCCGTTTCGTGCAACTTAGGAATGGAGGTGTTAAGGATTAGGAAAATTTGTGGGAAAACTCTTGGGGTATGGGTAAATGTTAGGGAGTGTGGGGAGGTGGAATTTCTTGAAAAGAGTGAGGGAAAGGTGTGAAGAGGTCCAAAACACAGTCCTAGCCTAAGAATTTTCCAAAAGCGCAGCGTAGGCTAGGGTTTGTAGGGAAAATGAGGGAGATGAAGGGAATGGGTATAGGAAATGTTTAGGGGAGGTATGTGAGGTGTAGGTGAGGGTGATAGAGCAAAAAATCTAGGTGTTTTACCACTATAATGAAGCAAAAACTCATAGAAACCAAAAGCACAGCGATACTCTAGGAGAGGGATTTTCGCTTAGTTTTCTAAGAAGAATGATGCATAAGAAAGGTGACAAATGTCTACTTACTTGCCAAGGAGATGCTAGGAACTGTGAAATGTTGAAAGGAACCCCTTTAATGCTTGCTTGGCCTCCAAATTCAAAAGTGCATGCATAGAAGCCAGAAGCGCAGCGTAGGAGGTAAGCAAGAGTTTTTGAGGAGGAATTTGGATGCCCTAGTCGCTGGGATGAAGCTCGATGGTAGAGAGGTGCTCAATGAAGGTGAAATGAGCAATTAGAATGCTTGGATGGTCTTCTTAGAGGCTGGAAGTCAACTTTTTGCTTTGGGCCATGAAGTGACATCACTTGTCTTTTTGAAAAATTGAATGATAGGATAGTGTACAACAGCGTTATCACTTTATTATGCAAAGTTACATCTTGATAGGAGTAAAATGTACCTTAGGAAACATTTAAAACACTTTTTTCCTAATTACTAACTCCCTTGATGACTCTAGTGGTGACATGACTCCTAAATGACAATGATGATATGACCTAATAATGACACCAAATGAATACCTCAAACCATGATTAAGGACCTTTGAAACCTTGCAGTGATATGATGACCTTCAATGATGACCAAGACACTCTTTTGGTGACCATCACAAGGAGTGATGACAAGACCATGACAGCATTTTATGACCATGAGCATGGAGGGAGTAGTAATGACCTAGCACTGACCAATGATCAAATTTTATTTGAAAATTTATATTTGAAAATATAAGAATTTGACCTAATAACCCTATCAACCATATGGAAAGAGTATATTTCATCACTGGTGACTCATAGATGCTAACACCCTAATAGGCTACATTGGAGGATATGAGTTTCCTTTATCTTGCTCAAGCCTCCCTAGTGGTGAAAATCCACAAAAGAGTAAGACGCAGTGGTTGTGGTGACAGTGGACCACACCTCATTGTTGTCGTTGTTGAAGAAAGTGTCACTAGGTTCAGTCTTCGTAAATGTAATTTTGATCCTTGCACTTTTAAAAGAAAAGAAACATTATTTTTGTAATTATCAAGAATGGGTTTCTTGCCCATTTGATAGGTCAAGCACATGTTTAAGTGCTTCTAGGAAAGTCAAACAGTCGATGTAATTGTTGAAGACCCATGTGGGCATGTTACACCATGTAAACCTATGTACTATAGTCAAAGAAATATGTCAAAGGTGATCCTCCAAAGCTAAGACAGGTCTCATCTTCATGTCGGCTCAAAGAATGAATTTTTGGTTCACTTAAAGTCAAGTCGGCCTCACCAGCTGAAGTTGGCCCAAATAGGAGGGACAGATTCGTATATATAAGGCAATTCGACCTCACAAAAGGACGATCAAGTGATCTCTGAAATCAGCAAGAGAAAGAGTCAAGAAAGAAGTGTGAAAAGGAGCAAGAAGGTGCTTCTAGGTCAGCGAAGAAGGAGAGAAAGTAATCCGAGTTTTGTAGGGTTGTTTTAGGGCTCTTTTCTATCACACGTGCGAAGGGGAAAGGGCTCATTCTACTGCCATATCAGATCTGCAATTGCAGCCATAAGAAGTAACTCAATTGGGCTAGAAGAGATCACCAATCAAAGTCTCCTTATCAAGCAAAGAAGGGGACACCTAAAGCGAAGGAAAGAAGCAAGTAAAAAGGTCTATCTCAAGCCCTAGATCAGCCACACGTGCGAAGAAATCAGAACCGCAGTAGGGTTAAGAGGATCAACCTCTAACTCAGAAATATACCAGAAGAGGAGCCTCATTCTCTAGTCTAAGTATCAAGGAGAAGGAAGACTGCCAAGCGAAGGGAAGGAAGACACCAAAGAAGAGGTCTCTAAGGAGACCTAGGGTTTTTGTAGTTGTCAGAAAAATACCGAAGGAAAGTGCCATTAGTTGCCGGAAGAAGTGCGAAGAAAGAGATCAAGGTGCAATATAGAAGGAGGCATTGATTGAAGGAAAAAAAGGAAGTTGCAAAAGAAAGACTATGTCTTCTGCTTGGAGGATCTACTAATCAAGGGTCTATGGTTTGGCATTTGTCAATTGAAGCTTCAATAAGAGAAATTTGCAAAAGGGTTTTCCTCTCTAGGAGAGAGGTTTTGTCCGGGCTGAGAGCCAACATCTTGTGTTCCTGTCTCTTTTGTTTTGGTAATTGTCTGATGAAGTAAGAGAACATTCTCTAATAATAATAAGAGAAGATTGTGCTACTAAGAAAAAGTAAAAAGTACCTCACAAATAGTTATCATCGTCAGAAGAATCTCATGATAACCTAGAAGCCCTAGATTCCTCAATAGTCCCTCGGTCTAGCATTTGCCTCGTCATTTTTCCCCTCACAAGACCTCCTAGATTTTGAGGCAAGATTAGCATCCAAATGAGAAGTACAATAAGAAAGAACTGATTTGATCAAACCTTCACACCATTAGCCAAAAATGAACATTATTTGAATTGTGTTGGCTCTTGTGGCATAGTTGCGATGAGCAATACACCAAATGAATGTAAAAAGCACATTCTTGAATAGAGGAATAGATGAAGTATATGTAGAAACCCCCTGAATTTATACAACCCCGAAAGGAGAATCTTGGATGCAAGTTGCTAGAAGTGTAATAAACAATAATGTGGTCACCAAGAGCTTGGTATTTTCACATAGAAAGAAGTACTTCAAACAAATTGGGTCGAACAAAGCAATTCAAACACCCAATAATGGTTTGGAATAGGACCAAGAAACAAATACCAATCCTCCAACCAGTCAATTATGCAATTAAGTCTTTAGTGAACAACTTCTTGATTCTTTGAGACAATTAGAAAGCTGGTAAGGGAAAGGAGTAAGGACAAAGAATACAATATTTAAGCAAAGTTATTAAATCCCTTAGAACATTACTATAGTCAAGAATGTAGATTCATTTTACACTAACAAAACAACGAATTTTTTAGAAAGGTCTTCAACAATTTGCAGACTTTAGTGGATAATGTCTTAAACCACTAAATTCTCACCTTCGTCAAAGAGGAACCAACATCAACATAGCAAGGGATTCCTAAGAGTGGTAAACAATAACCTGAAAACAACACAATTTGCTACCCTACCCTGTCAAAATTTATGTATTTTTACAATTTGGGATAATAAACTCTGACTATAAGAGTCCAATCAATGTTTTGGTATTTTGAATTGTTAGATCAAATACATTGTGTAGGTAAACGTCACTATACCTAGATGACCTCTCTTCGTGATGATTTGAACCAGAATATGGCAAACTGCATATTGCCATTTGAAATGTGCACAATCTCTCGTATCAAGACAAGTGTTTTGTGGTACATTTTTTAAGATCAATATTTTATTGATGTGCTAATATTATTATGGCATCATTGCTTGCTATAGGGCACCTATGCATAACTGATGCACATTAATATAGTGGTTGGGATTGGATATTGCAATAATTTTTCTTATCAAAACAAATATACTATCATAAATTATTATAGATGAATAATTGTTAGAATTTCAAGCCCTCGATGACTAATGTCTTTATGATTTCAATCAAACAAGTAGACTGTTGAATCTAATTAATGTTGAAATTAAATTTCAAACCATTGCATTCCACACACAATAGCTGGTAATGGATTTGATGAAAGCATAAAAAATAATTTCACACTTGCGTATGTAATTACTCCTTCAAAAATCTCTTAAAAAAACTTACTTCGAAATCTCCATACATTGTCCAAAAAACAGCGTTGCACAAATAGCAAAAATGTTAAAGAATGTAACTAGCTTCAGTGTTCATAATTGTACTTGTCAAAATAAAATGACTTATTAAAGCAAGGGTTTCATGCTTGGGTCAATGTTTTCTAGGTCAAAGGCCCCATTGACAGCTGCTAGGTCTTGTCATGAGTCGTTAGAGTCATTATCATTATTATTAGATCCTTCTTGGGTTTTTGTGTCATGTAAAAAGAATTATTTTTGATTCAAAAAGGTAATTTTTCACCTCCACACCAAGTCGGCCTTGCCCTCAACAAGTCGGCCTAGATTAGGGCAATTCAACTTCACAAGAAGCCTATATATTAAGCAACTCGACTTCATTTGGAGAGAATCATCAAGTTTGATCTCTAAGAAGCAGCAGTTGAAAAAGAGTGTGAAGTTGTTGGAGAAGAAGGAAAGAAGTTGGGAAGAAGAAAATCAAGTTTTTTGGGCTACCTTTCTCTCACACATGCGAAGATATTGGACTGAAGCTGGGGCAAAAATTTTGTTCTTGTCGTAGGATCGAAGTTCTAAAGCTAGGGGGCCCAAAATCTGTTGTTGGGGCCAAATTATGATATAAAGTTGCACTTTAAGGCATTGACACATGGAAAGTTGAGGAAAGGACATCTACAAGGAGGAAGGGTTGACTTTGGGGTTGGAGGAGGTCTTTATCTAGGTTTAGAAGTCTGGAAGTGTTTCATCTTGATTTGAATCTACTGAAGGAAGATTTCTTGACTGGGTTTTCCCCTTATAAGGGTTTTGCCCTGGTTGTGCACCTACATCTTGTGTTTGTTGTTCTTGTGATCTTCATATACATATAATTTGGCAATTGCTTCATGAAGAGATAAACTAAATATAAGTAAAAGAGGCCAACATAATTCACAAGTAATTATCAAGAAAGAGGAATCAAATCCTAAAAGCTACTATCATTGATTTCTCAACATGGTATCAGAGCTAAGGTCAGAGAAGGTTGAAGATCACTTTGTTGGCAATTACTTGAAGAAAGGAAATGCAGTTTTGGAACAAAAGGTTACTCCCTCTATGGCACGTTACTTGAAGATGGGAATCAATATCGTGAGAATTGAGGGAAGCTAGATTGGAAGTATCATCTACAAACTATTTAGGAGAGTCAAGAGTGAAGGATTCTTAGTTGCACTTACAAGTACTCTCGATGATGACAATGCATGGATCGTTGATAGTGGAGCATCAAGACATATGACAAGAGAAAGTGGACAACTTAATACTCTATCGAAGGAACCATCATCTCATGCAATGCAATTAGGAGACAACAACAGTTATGCAGCCAAAGGCCTTCGAACTACATCATTGAAGCTAGAAAATGGAGCAAAGCTACACCTCAACAATATACTCTATTTTCCAAGTTTGAAAAAGAAGTTACTTTCAATTTCTTGTTTAGAAGATAAAGGAGATAGGGTTGCCTTTGTAGATGGTAAAGTTTTGGTTTGGGAAAAGATTAAAGCATTGATAAGGAAAAAGCTATTGGACTTCGTGAAGGACGACTATATAGAGTTATAACACCATCTCCTCAAGCCCTAGTTCACATGGAGATCGATCCTATCAAATTATGGCATAGAAGATATGGGCATATACACTACAAGATAATTCGCTCGCTTAGTCAAATGGTAAATGGCATCCCCAATATCAAAGAAGATTGTGAAGGATTATGTAAGGGATGTGCTCTGGGAAAAAATACAAGGAAATCTTTTACAAGCAGTGACATAAGGTCTAAAGAAATATTATACCTTATTCATTCTGATGTGTGGGTCATTGCCTATCAAATCTCTTGAAGGCCATCTTTATGTGACCTTCATTGATGATTAACCTAGAAAGACATGGATCTATCTTCTCAAGACAAAGGACGAAGTATTTGAATAGTTCAAGGAATTTAGATCCTAAGTGGACACCTTAACCGAAAGAAAGATAAAAACTTTGAGATCCGACAATGGAAGAGAATACACTTCAAAAGAATTGATTGCATATTGTAAAGAAGCAGGTAGTAAGAGGGAGCTCATTGTTCCCTACAACCTCGAGCAGAATGGAATTGCAAAAAGGAGGAATAAAACCATTGAGGAATGCTTGAGGGAGCATCCACCATTTTACCAAAAGATAAGTATCTTGTTCCTTGTTTCCTTTGTTAAGCTTAGTCTCCCTCTCATATCAAGATTTGTTTGTATTATATGCTAATAACCTTCTCTTTCTATTTTCCTTCGTGGAAACTTCAAAGAGTAGACTGGTAGCATTGAAGAAGTAATGTAGCAAAGGTATCCCTTCAAAATTAATAGCTTACAGGTTTGTTAAGGAACAACTATAGGTATGTCTCAAACAATAAGTTTTGTTACAAAGTTCTCTTCTTGTAAAAGGTACAATTATTCTTATTTTATTGCTTTACATTACTCAAATTGTCATGCCTAGGGTTTTTGAATCGTAAAGATTCTTGTTATTATCATCTGATCATTCTTATGGAACCTAAAGCATTCACTCTAAAACCCTAACCTAAAGGTATGTCGATATTGATTATGAAACCCTAGTCCACTTATGGTTGTTAATGAAATCTAGAAAACCTATTCATTTTTATGTTTAAGGGTTTGGTATTGTTATGATAGACACCCTAGTTTGTTAAGGTTTGCTATTAATGACTAAGTTATGTAATGAAACCTTAGATCTTTCAGCTTTGGTAAATTAGGGTTTATAAGACCCTCGTATTAGCTAAAAGTGAGGTCATAGGAAAGAAAACCTAAGTGTATATCCGTCTGTATGATCGAAACACTTGTCTGAATGAAATTGTTAACTTCGATGTCTTAATGTTTGTGTCTTGGGTTTACCTAGTAGATATTGAAGTAAAATGCAACCTAATTTTATAATGAAGACCCTCGTATTAGCCAAAAAATGAGGTCCGAGGAATGAAACTCTGGGTGTGTGCCTGTCTATATGATCAAAACCCTAGTCTGGATGAAGTTGTTAACTTCCATGTTTTGATGTTTGAGTCTTGGGTTTACCTAGTAGATATTGATGTAAAAAACATCCTAAACATGTATATGAGTATCTTGGCCTAATTGTTAATGTTCATGTTTAGTTTGTGCAACCTAGGGTCTATAAGGTGTTGAGAAAACTAAGGCATTAGCAGTAGTGATTTCTCTTCGATTAGTGATTGTTTGTGAATGCTTTTTACTTGTTTAGATTACGATCTTCTTAATCTTAGATTATTAAATTTCTTCTTCATCAAACAATAACCAATGCATGAACATAAATAGACAAGAGACATAGCATGTAAGTTACGAGCCAGGGCCAAAACCTCTCACTTTTTGAGAGGAAAACCCACACAAATTCTTCTTATAGAGATTCCAATTGACAAATGCCAAGACCAAGACCCTTGACCTAGTAGCCTCTCCACAACCAAGACACACATCCTTTTTCCATCTTCTTGTCTTCACTTCCACTTCAATCTTCTTCATAGCATAAACTGAGATCATCTCTTCTCATGATAACGAACTATCATGTCATCAAAGATAACTCTAAATCCTTGAGACGTCTTCCTAGCAAAGATTCGAACTTCAAGTAATGACTTGATCTAGACTGGCCACTGTGATCTGAATTCAGGGATACCTCCTTTATTCTATGATCCAAGTTCTGAGAGAGATCTGAGATTCTCTTCAACCCTTACACTTCACTACTCCCTTGTCATTTTACTAGTTGTCCCTCATTCTTGTTCACGACTAGACATCCGAACTTTGCATATTATCACTGTCCTTGTGATCTGAATCTTAGAGGGATCTAAATTCCTTTTTTCCTCCCACAGAATTGCAACCTTCAACTACAACCTTTAAACTGAAGCCTTCACTGAGATATCTATCCAAATTGAAGGTAATTTGAACCTCCCTTTTTGTCATTTCTTCACTGAAATCTCAGACATATTCATCTGAACTTTTCTGTTAGTACCCATAAGAAAATCTAACTGTGGAAATGAAAAGTATGTTCCCCCTATTTATAGTGGTTGGTCAGCGTATTAAGCTGACATGACATCTTGAATAGATGTGTCTCCATATGACTGAGCCGATATGAGTTATTATTTCATCTTACAGGCTGATAGGAAGAGGATTGTGTGCGTGTCGTTAGAGGACTATTTAGACGCATTATAGAATCAAATACATTGTTATATCCCCAAGAAGGGTTCTTCATATATGACATAGACGCTTTGACTTTTAATGATCAATCCCAAGGCTCTTAATGCGAGCCATCTAAAATAAAATCACTTGCCCATGAAACCCATGAAGCAAGGCTTACAAAATAATTTTATTTTCTTCATTATATCACTTACGAAAGTCACAATTACATGTCATTGTGAAGACTAAACCTAGTTACATTTTTCAACACTCCCTCTTAACTAGGGAGGTATTCATAATGGTACTTGGTCATTCTCAATCTAAAGAATTTCTCATAAGAAGAATCGGATTGATAACTCATCTATCTAGCATCATATCAACCAATATTGTCACATAGTAAGGCCTTGACTAATAGCTCTATCCACATGATCAGAGCACAGTGTTGGCGAGACCAATTATTCATAAACAACAAGATCATTGTCTCTCAAGGTATGTACTCCACCTGGGTGTTCACAGAGTTTGACCTTCTTTGGACTATTCTTATCTTGGATAACCAAGTCCTCAAAGAATATTGGTCCACGACTACTCTTATCTTAGATGGCCTATCTCATCCTACGAGTATCAGATACCAGATGATTACCCAATCGTGCATTCTATCTTCCCAGATGAAGACCAGAATGATACGTCTGTCTCTCCCTCTCAATTAGGGAGGGCATATCAATTCCGATAATAGAATGTACTCATTCCTATGGAAGGAATGTACCCAAGCTACCTCTTGGCTTAGGAATTTCCAAGTTTCTTCCAAGTAAGAAACTTGCTTTCAAGCTCCCTCTTAATTAGGGACCTACAACAACTCCTCGATTAGCTGCTAGAAGAACTCCTGCCTTTGATGTCATGTATTTCTTTGTACAAAAGTCTTCATCTTTGTGGCTTCTACATAGGGCACAGACCATCCATCAATTTCATCCATGAGTCAGTCATGTCATCATTCCTTTTATCAGAAAGTGATACATCAATATTCATCTGGCCTTGCTTCATGTCATGCTACTTTCTTCATGCCATATATTTCGAAACGATCTTACATTCTTCTATATGGTCCTCTTGGAAGTCATCCACAGTTCTTCCCTTTGGCAATCCTGCATAAGCCCATCCAAATATTTGTCCAAAAATATGAAATGAGCACTTAAATCAAAATTACCTTTGTGATGGTCTTTCAACATGACATCTTCCTGTAGGTATCAGCAACCTCCATACGTTTTGACACGTCTCTCAAAGATATACATTGTCCAGGGTCTCCATCTTTTTCAGACTACCGTCGGAGTCTTCATATCTTTCTGGTATATTTCCTAGTCAAATCTTCTTGGTCTTTTGGATGTTGATTGCTTTTATCATGGTTACATATATCATGCTCTCTTCCTGCCTTTGTTCACACATTCCATTCCCAGGAGCAACCAGAGTTCCTTAATTGTAGTCAAGCACCTCATACTTCATATGAAGTCATATTATGTTGATTTCATCTAGAAGACCTGTGCCTTCCTGCACTCTTTCAGAAGAGGAGATCATTTTCCCTTGATCGTGCTTCTCAAGATAGAAGTAGTGATCATATGTTACCTGCAACCATATGACATGACATTATAATATTAAATACCTTTAGGTCATCTAGGCTTCTTTCAACAGCGCCTTTGATTGAAAAGATCTTCAACCCCTTGATCTGCTTCATTCTTATGCCATCATACCAACATCCCATGAACTCCACAAGTTGGAGTTTTTGATGAAGCACTTGCTTCCTCTCTAGATCAGTCAACCCTCCGATGAGGATTCCATCAAACAATCTTGAGGATCTTGCATATCCCTATCCTGTACATTTTTCCTTTTTGATGATGAGCCTTGTCTTGGATGACTTCTTAAGTTTGCAATGAGGTTCCCAAGAGCTATATCCTTCAAATTTGGTTGCCATGGATTTTGCTCCAGACACCCTTCATGTTTCTTATAGTGATGTCACGAGCTCTTATTTCTAATGCTTCCAAGATGCCACAATGCATCTTATTATTTATTATAGCCATATCTTCTAACAAAAGATTTAGAAGCAAAGACAAGACATTTTGTGAACGATACTATCTCAGCATAGTACAGATCTCTTATTTCCTCCTTTCTTGGACTTCTTCTCTTCGGCTCCACTTCTTCGGTGATATGGGCTTCTTCTCTTCTTTTCGGAGGAACAAATTTTCCAAACTTTCGTTTCCCTCCTGCAAATGTTTGAGTCCTTTAACCTTCAACACTTTTGTCCTCACACTGTCTTCTTCTATCTTGCATAGAAACTACAAGTTGTTGAATGAGATAACTTTCTTATCCCCGTAGACATTTGTTACCTTGTTCATCAGTTAGTGCATCTAGAACAATGATGATTATCTTCTTATCACTTCTCCCATATCTCGCAGTTGAGATCTTATGAAGATATCCCTTTATTCTTTGATAGCTTCAATTTTGTGTAGATCAAATCTAAGTCATGTGACCTTATCGCATCTTCAGAGAATAGTCTTACGAGCTTATCATATACATCTCTTTGATGTCTCCACTACTGCTATATGAAGGGACCTTTCATAAGAATCCCTTTCCATGCATTCAAAAGAGACCTTTTTGTTGATGTGTTCAATGACTTCACTTTCTTCGAGGACTATGTCTATTCTCTTTTCCATGCAAGGAATTTCGATGACCCAACCAGCTTATAGATCTCCTTGCAAACACGGAGTCATTTTACCAAATTGATTAAAGAACGAAAGATACTTACTTGACAATTGAAGATGAAATCTTCAACTTGATCACTTTAATGATGGTTGAAGAACATGTATTAGTGCTCCCTTTTGGATTATCTTCTTCCAAATGAAGAACCCTACTTTAGTGCGAGGAGATTGCTCCTTTTCTACTGACAACGCGTTTAGATTCAACTCGCTTGATTATCTTCTCCTTCCTTCTTTATGTTCATCTTACGCATTAAGATCATTTCCTTTCTGAGCATAATATGATTGCAACGAACTGTTGACACACTTGTCTTGACACCAAATTGTCCTTTCATGCAGAATTAGCAAGACCCTGTAATACTTCTCTTAATGGCAACTCCTTCACATCACTAGATCATGGCTTCTATACATCATCTAGCTAAAATTATATCAAAACTTCTTTCACTATGGAGATACGAACTTTACCCTAAACAAACCCTCAATTTTCACTTTTGTTTAGTCCGAATTGTACACTGTGATATGACATCTAAAACTATCCATCAAAATAGAGATTCGAACTGTTGTATGACTATGCTAGGAGTCTAAATTCATCACTGTCCTCTCCAAGATGATGTAATCTTCAACTTTAAAGTACTTCGAGCTACCTTGCTTTGTAGATAGCTTGATCAGGATCTTTGTGGCCTTTTTATGATGATTATAGGATCGAAAAACTTTTGTTCTTGTAGACTACCTCTTCGATCTAGCGTTTGATTCTTCAATGTAGTTCTTGATCTTTTGCTTTGATAAACTTCAACTTGCTTTGATGCCTTTCTTGAAACTTGTTCCTTGAGTGTCTCTTTGATTAAATGCCCTTCCCATTACTTCAGCACCTTAGCTTTGATATCATGTTGAGAAATCTAGCGCACTAGCATTAGGTGATTTCTCTTTGATTAGTGATTGTTTGTGAATGATTTTTACTTCTCTAGATTAGGATCTTCTTCATGTTAGATTATTAATGTTCTTCTTCATTAAATAGTAGCCAATGCATGAACATAAATAGACAAGAGACACAGCATGTAGGCTATGAGCCAGGGCCAAAACCTCTCACTCTTTGAGAGGAAAACCCACACAAATTCTTCTTATCGAGATTCCAATTGACGAATGCCAAGACCAAGACACTTGACCTAGTAGCCTTTCCATGACCAAGACACACATCCTTTTTCCATCTTCTCGACTTCTCTTTCACTTCAACCTTCTTCATAGCATAAACTGAGATCATCTCTTCTCATGATAACGAACTATCATGTCATCAAAGATAGCTCAGAATCCTTGAGAACTCTTCCTAGCAGAGATATGAACTTCATGTAATGACTTGATCTAGACTGGTCACTGTGATCCGAATTTAGGGATACCTCTTCTATTCTGTGATCCGAGTTTTGAGAGAGGTCTAAGATTCTCTTCAGCCCTTACACTTTGCTACTCCCTTCTAAATTTACTAGTTGTCCCTCATTCCTAGTCATGAATAGACATCCGAAATCGTCACATTATCATTGTCCTTGTGATCTGAATCTTAGAGGGATCCGAATTCTCCTTTTCCTCCCACATAATTGTAGCCTTCAACTGCAACCTTTAAACTCAAGCCTCCATTGAGATATCTATCTGAATTGGAGGTAATCTGAACCTCCCTTTCTGTCATTTCTTCACCGAAATCTCAAACATATCCATCCGAACTTTCTTTTGTTCTTACCCAATCGAAATCACAGAGATATTCGAAAATATGACTGTGGAAATGCGAAGTATGTTCACCCTATTTATAGTGGTTGGTCCATCTATTAAGGTGACATGACATTTTGAATAGATGTGTCTCCATATAACTGCGTCGACATGAGTTATTATTTCATCTTGCAAGCTAACATAGGAAAAAGATTGTGTGCTTGTTGTTGGAGGACTATTTAGACACATTATAGACTCAAATACATTGTTAAATCCCCAAGAAGGGTTCTTCATACATGGAATAGACTCTGACTTTTAGCGACAAATCTTAAGGCTCTCAATGGGAGCCATCTAAAATAAAATCACTTGCTCATGAAAGGCATGAAGCAAGGCTTACAAAAATAACTTTATTTTCTTCATTACATCATTTACAAAAGTCCCAATTACATGTCATTATGAAGACCGAACCTAGTTACACTTTTCAACACTCCCTCTTAACAAGGGAGGTATTCATAATGGTAATTGGTCATTCTCAATCTAAAGAATTTATCATAACAAGAATCAGATTGGTAACCCATCTGTCTTGCCAACATTGCCACATAGCAAGGCCTTGACTAACAGCTCTATCCACATGATCAGAGCACAATGTTGGTGCGATCAATTATTCATAGACACCAAAATCATTGTCTCTCAAGGCACATACTCCACTCGAGTGTTCATAGAGTATGACCTTCTTTGGACTATTCTTATCTTGGATAACCAATCCTCAAAGAATATCGGTCCATGACTACTCTTATCTTGGATGTCCTATCTCATCCTCAAAGCGTATCGATTGTCATATGATTACCCAATGCTCCATTTTGTCTTCCCAGGTGAAGACCAAAATGATATGTCTATCTCTCCCTCTCAATTAGGGAGGACATATCAATTCAAATAACTGAATGTACTCATTCCTATGGAAGGAATGTACCTAAGCTCCCTCTTGGTCTAGGAATTTCCAAGTTTCTTCCAAATAAGAAACTTGCTTTCAAGCTCCCCCTTATTAGGGACCTACAGCAGCTCCTCCATTAGTTGCTAGAAGAACTCCTTCCTTCGATGTCATGAATTTCTTTGTCCAGGAGTCTTCATCTTTATGGCTTCTACATAGGGCACAAACCATCCATCACTTTCATCAATGAGTTAGTCATGTCATCATTCCATTTCTCAAAAAGTGATCCATCAGTCTTCATCTAGTCTTGCTTCACGTCATGCTGCTTTCTTCATGCCATATTTCCCAAAAGGATCTTACATCCTTCTATATGGTCCTCTTGGAAATCATCTACAATTCTTCCCTTTGGCAGTCTTGCATAAGCCCATCCAGATATTTGTCCAAAAATACGAAATGAGCACTTAAATCAAAATTACCTTTGTGATGGTCTTTCATCATGACATCTTCTTGTAGGTATCAATATCCTGCATACATTTTGACACGTCTCCCAAAGATATCCATTGTCAAGGGTCTCCATCTTTTTCAAACTTTTGTCAGAGTCTTCATATCTTTCCGGGAGATTTCCTATTCAAATCTTCTTGGTCCTTTGGACGTTGATTGCTTTTATCATGGTTTCATATCTCACGATCTCTTCCTTCCTTTCTTCACACATTCCATTCCCAGGAGCATCCAATCAGAGTTCCTTAATTGTAGTCAACCACCTCATACTTCATACGAGGACATATTATGTTGATTTCATCTAGTGTGACCTACACCTTCCTGCATTCTTTCAAAAGATGAGATCCTTTTCCCTTGATCATGCTTCTCAAGATAGAAGTAGTGATCCTATGTTACCTACAACCATACGACATGACATTATAACATTAAATACAAGCATACATACCTTATTTACCTTTAGGTCATCTAGGCTTCTTTCAGCAGCTTCCATGATTGAAAAGAACTTCAACCCCCTGATCTGATTCATCTCTTATGTCATCATACCAACATCCCATGAACTTGACAAGTTGAGTTCCTGATGAAACACTTGCTTCCTCTCTAGATCGGTGAACCCTCTAATGAGAACTCCATCGGAGAATCTTGAGGATCTTGCATATCCCTATTTGGCAGATGTTTCCTTTTTTACTTGATGTATGATGAGTCTTGTCATGGATTACTTCTCCTTAAGTTTGCAATCAAGTTCCCAAGAGATATATCCTTCATATTTGACTGCTATGGATTTTGTTCCAGACATCCTTCATGTTTCCTATGGTGATGTCACGAGCTCTTACTTCTAATGCTTCCAAGATGCCACGACGCATCTTATTATTTATTATAGCCATATCTTCTAACAAAAGATTTAGGAGCTATGGCAAGACCTTTTGTGAGGGAGACTATCACAGCATAATACAGATCTCTTCCTCTTTTCTTGGACTTCTTCTCTTCGGCTCTACTTCTTTGGTGATATGGGCTTCTTCTCTTCTTTTCTGAGGAACAAATTTTCCAAACTTCCCTTTCCTTCCTGCAAATGTTTGAATCCTTTAACCTTCAACACTTTCGTTCTCAACCTGTCTTCTTCTATCTTGAATAGAAACTACAAGTTGTTGAATGAGATAACTTTCTTATCCCCATTGACATTTGGTACCTTGTTCATCAGTTAGTGCATTTAGAACAATGATGATTATCTTCTTATCATTTATCCCAGATCTCGCAATTGAGATCTTATGAAGATATCCCTTCATTCTTTGATACCTTCAATTTTGAGTAGATCAGAACTAAGTCATGTGACCTTCTTTATCGCATCTTCAAAGAATAGTCTTATGAGCTTATCATATACATCTCTTTGATGTCTCCGAGACTGCTATATGAGGGGACCTTTCATAAGAATCCCTTTCCATGCATTCAAAAGAGACCTTTTTGTTGATGTGTTCAATGATTTCACTTTCTTCGATGACTATGTCTATCCTCTTTTCCATGCAAGGAATTTCGATGACACAACCATCTTATAGATGTCTTTGCAAACACGGAGTCATTTTACCAAATTGATTAAAGAATGAAATATACTTACTTGACAACTGAAGATGAAATCTTCAACTTGATCACTTTAATGATGGTTGAAGCAAATGTATTAGTGCTCCCTTTTGGATGATCTTCTTCCAAATGAAGAACCCTTCTTCAGTGAGAGGAAATTGCTCCTTTTATAATGACAATGCCTTAAATCTAGCTCTCTTGATTATCTTCTCCTTCCTCCTTTATGTTCTTACGCATTGATATCCTTTCCTTTCTGAGCATAATATGATAGCAATGAACTGTTGACAGACTTGTTTTGACACCAATTGTCCTTTCTGTAGCATTAGCAACACACAGTAATACTTCTCTTAATGGCAGCTCCTTCACATCACCAAACCATGGCTTTTAAACATCATCTAGCCGAAATTATATCAGAATTTATCTCTGTTAAAATTGGCAACTAGGGCCAAACTTCACGTGGGTCACCTTATTTATGGGTGCTGATATTTTTCCTAGATTCCTCTCATCAAGAGGTGTAGGATCGATCTAAAGATCATCTGATTCCGAAAAGTATTTATGAAGATATGAATTTATCTTGATTATGGACAAATTGTCAAGGTCGGCCAACAACTTATGTAGGCTCAAATGCCCAACAGTCATGTCTATTTAACCCCAACGTTTTGCATATAAATGCAAGGAGCATTCTCCTCATTTGCACACTTCACTTCTCATCACATATCTCTCTCTTTCCTGCGCAGAAAAGAGTCTCTTCTCTCTCCTGCACAGAAAGGCTCTCTCTCACACGTGTGGAAAAGAGGACGCAGATTTCTAGGGTTGAAATTGCAGAAAGGAACTTTGACCAACGTTGACCAACGTGGACTCCTCTTTGACTGCAAGTTTGGTGTGGCTGATTCTCCTTGGAAGGTCGTAATTTTTGGCACCGGAATCAAGGTGATTTGACCTCCGGTTTGACAGATATTGACTGCCCTAGTTTAGGGCTGATCTAGGGTGTGTTGTTGCTGATATAAATCAGATTTTTGTACTATTTCTCTTTGCTGAATTATTGAAGATAAAAGAAGATTTGATCAAAGGGTTTCCCCATATTGGGGTTTGCCCCTAGCTAGCCGCCACATCTTGTGTCTCTTGTCTTGGCTTGTTTTTTGTTGATCGTTTAAATGTTCTATCTGCACTTTACTTAATGTATATGTGATTGCTAATCTGTGGATAATAATAAGAAAAACAAGTAAACTACTCTAAGCATAGAACATACCATAATTTAACATGGTATCAGAGCTGAGGTGAAGACAAAGCCCAAGCAAGAGCAAGAGCAAGAGCAATCACTGAAGAGAAGGTTGGCAAAGGCTATCTAAAAGGAACTATGGGGTCCTCAACACACTTCCCTGTTGAAGACAAACTCCATGAGAAGTCTCACTACCACAAATGGAAGATGTCTCTCGATCTAACATTAGAAGAACAGGAAGTGCTAGACCATGTGAGAGGCAGAGTTTTTGAGCCTCCATCAAATGCATCCGCTGCTGCCAGGAACAAATCGACCAAGGGAAAAGTCAAAGCAAAGAAGATCATCCGGGACTCTATCGACAAGTGCTTGGTGGCCTATGTTTCTGAGCTGAACACCTCCAAGGAAATCTACGATAGAATGGTGAGTTTATTTAAAGTTAATGATGCAAATCAAGTCCTGTTTCTTAGAAATACGCTGAAGGAAATTAAGTAGGGCAAAGATGAAAATATGCAAGCATATTTCTTAAGGATCACTGAGATCAAGAACGATCTCCTATGTATTGGGGAAGTAACTCCTGACAGGGAAATGGCACTCACAACTCTTGGAGGACTACCATCTGAATGGTATAACTTTAGGACTACTCTCCTCAACAATAATGTAGTTCTTGGATTTGAGGAATTAATGGCAAGATGCATTCAAGAAGAAGCAAGGATGGAAGAACAAGAAATGCCCACACTTAAAGGTCATCCCACTGCCTTTTCTTCTCGTGCTAAAAGAAGAAACAATTCCGAGGCTAAATCCAAAGGAAAGGTTGGACCAAAGGGTGGAAGAAAAGGACAATGTTACCATTGCAATAAACCAGGTCATTATGCAAGGGAGTGTCGTGATAAAAGGAACTCACAATGGGATGATGATCAAAATCCCTCTCAAGGCAATTAAAGAAATGGTAGGTCAAATGGTTGAGGTAAAAGGAGTGTTGGAAATCAAGGAAGAGGACAACCATTCAAGAAGGCAAGAAATTCCAAGTATGAATCTAACACTGTTGACAATAAGCAAGATGAATATCATCTACCGGTTGCTCTATCTACCACTGCTCCCCCGGACTCGTTGGGAAATTGGCTTATTGATAGTGGTGCCTCAAGGCACTTCACTCGTTACAAAGAAGCTCTCCATAATCTGGTAGAGAAAGAAACCAACCTAGAAATTGTTCTTGGAGACAATTCAAAATATCCCGTGAAAGGCGTAGGAAATGTCACTCTTCAATTGAATCAGGGTAATACCATCCACTTACAAGATGTATTATATGTACCTGATCTCAAAAAGAACCTGGTGTCCATTTCGGCAATGGAAGACAAAGGCTACAAGGTGGCTTCAGCGATGGCAAGGTACGTGTATGGAAAAAGAACTTTAAAGATGCTTTTACTCCTGGGTATCAAGTTGATTCATTATATCAAGTCGGAGGAAGTCGGTTGGGTGTCATCTCTTGTGACACATCTCTTGAGTTCGAACTATGGCATCGGAGGTTTGCTCACCTTCATTATAAAGCTCTACCTGATGTAACAAAAATGGTAACCGGGATGCCCGAGTTCAGATTAGAGCGAGAAGGTGTATGTCCGGGATGTGCCAAAGGAAAGCTCAAAAGGGGACCATTTCCCTCAAGCCAACGCAAGACCTCTGATATATTGCAATTGGTTCACTCAGACATATCGGGTCTGATGCCTGTGAACTCCTTGGGAGGATATTTATATTACGTCACCCTTACAGATGATTATTCTCGCAAGACTTGGATATATTTCTTGAAAAAGAAGGATAAGTGTTCTCCTGGTTTCAACAATTCAAAGCCTTGATCGAGAATCAAATCGAAAAGAAGATCAAGATCCTAAGGACTGATAATGGGACTGAATATGAATCCAATGAGTTTCATGACTTTTGCAAAGAGGCTGGCATTAAGAGGGAGACTACTACACCATATACTCCTGAGCAGAATGATGTGGCAGAAAGGAAGAACCATACGATTGTGGAAGTTGTCTGTGCTATGCTCCATGATAAAAGACTTCTGAAGTTTCTATGGGCCGAAGCTACAAACACCATCGTATATGTATAAAACCAATGCCCTCATCAAGCATTGGATTCCAAAACTCCTGAAGAAATGTTCACCGGTAAGAAACCTGACAGATCTCATTTTAGAATTTTTGGAAGCCCGATATATTTTCATATGCTGAAAGAGAAAAGGAATAAATTGGGTGCATCTGGAAAGAAAGGAATCTTTGTGGGTTATAGTGAAAATACTAAGGGATATAGAATTTATGTAGTTGGTCAAAGGGAAGTCAAGATTAGTCACAATGTCACCTTTGACGAAGATATGGCCCTTAGCAAGGTGGACAATCTTCCTACTTTGAGGAGCTCTCAAGAAGCTGACACCAGGGAACCAAAAGAAAAAGAAGATGAGACAATGCCCGATGTGGAAGAACCATTGGATCCTATTGATCCTCAACTGCCTGAACCTTCCTCTTCAAGGAAGAGGCCTCCATGACTTAGGGGGACACTTGATAATGCTGAAGGATCCTTCTGTGAAAGTAAGAAGCTGAACAGGTATCAAGGATACCTAACCATCATGAGCACCATCATCCAAAATGAGCCTTCATCATTCACGGATGTCGTCAAGCATCAAGTATGGAAGGATGCTATGACCGAAGAATACGAGTCTATTATGAAGAACGATGTTTGGGATGTGGTCCCCAGACCCTAGGACAAGACAGTTGTCACTTCAAAATGGCTTTAAAAGATAAAGCATGCAGTTGATGGAAGTACGGAAAAGTATAAGGCTCTTTTTGTCACTCGTGGCTTCTCCCAAAAGGAAGGTATAGACTATGACAAGATATTTGCACCTGTTGCCCGATATACCACCATCGGCTCGATCATAGCCCTTGCTGCTTCGCAAGGATGGAACCTACATCAAATGGATGTCAAGACTACATTCTTACATGGTTCGATCAAAGAGGAGGTCTATGTGGAGCAACCCGAAGGATCTCATGTGTGTAGGTTGAAAAAGGCCCTCTATGCCCTCTATGCGCTAAAGCAAGCACCCCGAGCATGGTATGAGAGAATCAATAGTTATTTGATGAAGCTAGAATTCACTAGAAGTGAAGCCGACCCTAACCTTTACTTTAAGGTTATAGATGCAAGCCTCTCATACTGGTGCTTTATGTTGATGACCTCTTTGTAACAGGTGCAGACCCTCTCATTCACAAATGTAAGAGAGAGCTGGCTTCTGAATTCGAGATGAAAGATCTCGGACTCGTGCACTATTTCCTAGGACTCTAAGTCTGGCAGAAACCAAGGGAGATTTTCCTATCTCAAAGAAAGTATGTGGTGAAGATACTGGAAAGATTCAGCATGGTGGACTGCAAGCCCGTAACTACCCCGATGGAGCTTAACTTTAAGAAGTTAAGCAGTAGTGCTGCCAGACCTGTTTACGAAATGCTACGAAGTATCGACAGCTCGTCGGAAAATTAATGTTCTTGGTGAACTCCCGTCCGAATATATGCTTTGCAGTCAACACTTTGAGTCAACATATGGTTGAGCCTCGCCACTCACATTGGGTTGGTGCCAAGAATCTGCTGAAATATTTTCATGGCACAATCACTCATGGATTAAGATACACTGCCGGAAATGTGAGACTACTTGGGTATACTGATGCTGATTGGGCAGGCAATGTAGAGGACCGAAAGAGCACCTTCGCGTGTTGTTTTTCTTTGGGATGTGCCTCGATATCCCAAATGAGCAGGAAGCAGAAGTCGATGGCTTTGAGCACCGCCAAGGCAGAATACATTGCTGCTAGCATGGCCTCCTATGAGGCAATCTGGTTCTCAAAGCTCTTCAGTGATCTATTTGGATTTACATTGGATACCACTGTGATTCTATGTGACAACCAGAGCGGGATCCATTTATCAAAAAATCTCATATTTCATGATCGCTCCAAGCATATCGATATCAGGTACCACTATAATCGAGATATGGTGCAGCGAGGAGCAATAAGGCTCCAACATATCGGTACAGATGAATAGGTTGTTGACATTTTAACAAAGCCCCTAGGAAAGGTCAAATTCCTGACTTTCCGAGAACGACTTGGTGTTGTTCAGAGACCCTCTGATGAGGGTCAAGTATGATGTACTAAGCTCTGGGAGCTCTAGGGGGCGCGCGGTACTTCCTGGAGTGACATATGACCAAAGGGTGACTCACCATCCCCTGTTGGTGCACTTTTTACAGGGTAAAAAGTTCAACCTTCCCCTGTGACACCCCCTGGTGACTATGGAACAGGATGATTAGTTCTCCTGTGGCCCAGGATGATTCGTTCTCCATGGCGATTGTGGAACAGGGTGATTCGTTCCCCTGTAGGCCAAGACGATTAGTTCTCCGTGGCATCCACTGGACAGGATGAGTCATTTTCTTGTGGACAAGATGATTAGTTCTCCTGTTGAGGCATCCTACCCATGCAATCTAGGACTCATGGGAAGTACCTCTCCTCTGATCAATGAGCAGGGAAATGAGGATAGGGACCATAGTAGTTCTATCGATGGACGCATCGTTGTTTCTACTGTACTTCCTATGCTAGGATGACCTGCATTGATCTGGGATCAATGATACTGGTCTGGGACCATTTAGAGTGGTACACACTCTGAAACTGACTTCGGGTCAGTGGAGGATGGTATGATACATCCTCGATCATTTCTTCTTCTTCATAATTCGAGCAAAGCAGAGCAAGTAGGGTCAAGCCAGACAGGATAGTGCATTTGATGAATGGACAACATTGACGGTACGACAAATTACAGATGAAGTTCCACCTAGTTAAGAGGGAGTGTTAAAATTGGCAACTAGGGCCAAACTTCATGTGGGTCACCTTATTTATGGATGCCGATATTTTTCCTAGATTCCTCTCGTCGAGAGGTGTAGAATTGATCTAAAGATCATCCAATTCCGACAAGTATTTATGAAGATATGAATTTATCTTGATTATGAACAAATTGTCAAGGTTGGCCAGCAACTTCTGTAGGCTCAAAAGCCCAACAGTCATGTCTATTCAACCCCAACGTTTTGCATATAAATACAAGGAGCATTCTCCTCATTTGCACACTTCACTTCTCATCACATATCTCTCTCTCTCCTGTGCAAAAAAGAGTCTCTTCTCTCTCCTGCGCAGAAAGGCTCTCTCACATGTGTGGAAAAGAGGACGCAGATTTCTAGGGCTGAAGTTGCAGAAAGGAACTTTGACCAGCGTGGACTCCTATTTGACTGCGAATTTGGTGTGGCTGATTCTCCTTGGAAGGCCGCAATTTTTGGCACCGAAATCAAGGTGATTTGACCTCTAATTTAACAGATATTGACTGCCCTAGTTTAGGGCTGATTTAGGGTTTGCTACTGCTCATATAAATCAGATTTTTGTACTATAAATCAGATTTTTGTACTATTTCTCTCTGCTGAATTATTGAAGATAAAAGAAGATTTCATCAAAGGGTTTCCCCATATTGGGGTTTGTCCCTGGCTAGCCACCACATCTTGTGTCTCTTGTCTTGGCTTGCTAATATGTGGATAATAATAAGAAAAACAAGTAAACTTCTCTAAGCATAGAACATACCATAATTTAACAATTTCACTGTGGACATCTGAACTTTACCCTAAACAAACCCTCACTTTTCACTTTTGTTTATTCCAAACTATTTACTATGATATGACATTCGAAACTATCCATCAACACAGAGATTTGAACTGTTGTGTGACTGTGTTAAGGGTCTGAATTCATCACTATCCTCTCCAAGATGATGTAATCTTCAATTTTAATGTAATTCGAGCTACCTCGCTTTGTAGATAACTTGATGAGGATCTTTGTGGTCTTTTTATGATGACTATAGGAATCAAAAACTTTTGTTGTTGTAGACTGCCTCTTAGATCTAGGGTCTGATTCTTCAATGTAGTTCTTGGTCTTTTTCTTTGATAACCTTCGACTTGCTTTGATGCCTTTCTTGAAACTCGTTCCTTGAGTGTCTCTTTGATTAGATGCCCTTCCTCTGACTTCAGCACCTTAGCTCTGATACCATGTTGAGAAATCTAGGGCATTAGAATTAGGTGATTTCTCTTCGATTAGTGACTATTTGTAAATGCTTTTTACTTCTTTAGATTAGGATCTTCTTCATGTTAGATTATTAATGTTCTTCTTCATCAAACAGTAACCAATGCATGAACATAAATAGACAAGAGACACAGCATGTAGGCTATGAGCCAGGGCCAAAACCTCTCACTCTTTGAGAGGAAAACCCACACGAATTCTTCTTATGGAGATTCCAATTGACGAATTCCAAGACCAAGACCCTTGACATAGTAGCCTCTCCACGACCAAGACACACATCCTCTTTCCATCTTCTTGTCTTCTCATCCACTTCAACCTACTTCATAGCATAAACTGAGATCATCTCTTCTCATGATAATAAATTGTCATGTCATCAAAGATAGCTCTGAATCCTTGAGACCTATTCCTAGCAGAGATCTGAACTTCATTGAATGAATTGATCTAGACTAGTCACTATGATCCAAATTCAAGGATACCTCCTCTATTCTGTGATCTGAGTTCAAAGAGAGATCTAAGATTCTCTTCAGCCCTTACACTTCGCTACTCCCTTATGATTTTACAAGTTGTCCCTCATTCCTATTCATGACTAGACACCCGAACTCGTCACATTATCACTGTCCTTGTGATCTGAATCTTAGTGGGATCTGAATTCCCTTTTTCCTCCCACAGAATTGTAGCCTTCAACTAAAACCATTAAACTGAAGCCTTCACTGAGATATCTATCTGAATTGGAGGTAATCTGAACCTCCCTTTCTATCATTTCTTCACCGAAATCTCAGACATATCCATCCGAACTTTCTTTTGTTATTAATCACAGAGAGATCCGAAAATCTGACTATGGAAATGTGAAGTATGTTCACCCTATTTATAGTGGTTGGTCCATATATTAAGCCGACATGAGTTATTTTTTCATTGGACTTTGTGCTTGTTGTTGGAGGACTATTTAGACACATTATAGACTCAAATACATTGTTATATCCCCAAGAAGGGTTCTTCATACATGGCATAGACTCTTTTGACTTTTAAATACGAATCATAAGGCTCTCAATGGGAGCCATCTAAAATAAAATCAATTGCCCATGAAACCCATGAAGCAAGGCTTACAAAAATAATTTTATTTTCTTCATTACATCATTTACAAAAGTCACAATTACATGTCATTATGAAGACCGAACCTAGTTACACTTTTCAACATAAAGCTCTAGTAGAAATTGATATTCTAGGAATATGATATTGATTTCAATATGAATTAGTCTACGGTTTGCAATAAACCCTAGTAAAAATCTGTCATGTAAAAGCATTTTGTTGAAACCTTAGATATTACTATGATTGGATTGTTATTGAATCACAGATATCTAAGGCTTTGTGTCTCAAAGATGGAATCTAGGGTTTACATTAAGTCACGGTAGAATATGTCATATAACTCTAAATGTAATATTGAGGCCATAGATATAATGAAACTAATATCTTGATTTAGTTGCTAGAAGTCTTGATGATGAAGTCTAGGGTTTATGACAAAACCCTAGCAAGAAGTTGATGTCTAGCATGTAAAAAGAAGTGTCTCATGAACCTAACTAGGTTTACTTGTTCAATCCCCAAATTCTAATGCTTCAATTACAGTATTGACATGATTTTGATATAGCTAGCTTCATGCTTTTGTATATTTGATTTTGGTTGTACTTGCTATTAAAGTTTTGCAGGTACATAATCTACAAGATAATAAAGATGTTCGTATAAGCATGATGAAGGAAGCATATGAATGATGATGATCAAGGAAGGAAGCAATGAAAAGTTCTTTGATGTTATAAAAGAAGGAAGTGGTTGATCTCCCTAGGTTAAGAGGGAGCCTGGATAGAAGAAAGAGCACATCTCCCCAGTTGAGAGGGAAGGCATGTTATGATAGTCATGATAGATTCCTTGAAGAAGAAATTGGAGAATGAACTAGTGTTGCCAAGAAATGAAAGAAGAAGAAAGCTTCTGACAAATTGAATATGGATAACTTGATGATGATCTTAGCAACATCTGAATAATTAAGGACCCCAAAGGTTTGTCCTTACTTGTATATTTAAAAGTTTATTATTGATTGGGGATTGTGTTTGTACAGGTGAAATCTCTCCACAAGAAGATTGAACACTAAGTATGCTTGAAAAAATGGATATATCTAGTTTTATAGGGAGAGTTGAGGCATCTAATGGCAAATGCTTGGGAGGGCATCTGGTCGGCCTTTGTGTCGATGTCTAGATCCCAAAGAGGGAGGGTGGCATTGGTCTTGGAGTTTGACCTTGAATACGCACCCAAAACCCTAGGTTGATGGTTAGTAAGTAAGCCTGATGGTACCTAGACTGGTTGAAAGCTTGAGTCCATCTTAGTCACACCCGGATAGATTACCCTGGTCAGGAATCTAGTCTACAACACTGAGTGTGCTAGAACTCTTCATAGTTCAAGATCATTTTGAAATCTTTCATGTACTTGTATATATATGTAATTGTGAATACCTCCCTAGTTAATAGGGAGTGTTGATGTTAAAATTGTCAACTAGGGCCAAATTCCACTTTGGGACAGCTCACATGATGGAGATGATTACTTAATTAAATTCATCTTTTCGAGAGGTCCAAGTCTGATATAATGATCATCTCATTCGAACAAGCAGAAATGGAATTTTGAATTTATTCTCTCAAGCACAAATTGTTAAGGTCGGCCTCGGCTTAATGTAGGCTCAAGAAGCCCAATAGATGTGTCATTTCACCCTCATTGAATTGTATAAATAGGAGGGACCTCTCACCTCATTGGATCATCATTCACTCGCACATTCTTGACTCTCTTCTTCTCATTAGGTCGTACAACTATTGAGCAACTTCTCTCTCTCACACATGTGTCGCTCGAGAGTGAGTTTTTCTGGGACAGATTGTAGGCCGAAAATTTCAAAATTTTGGGACAGTTTGACTAGCATTGACCAAAGTGTTCTTGACCAAGTTTGACCTTGATTTTGGGTGGAAAAGTTTGATTTTTGCAAGCCATACAACTAGGCACAAACACTGACAATTTCTGGGCTAAATCACATTACTGAAGTTGCAGAAATTTCAGACTACTGACCAGCGTTGACCAAGACCTTCCAGGCATCATTTGACTTCGATCTTTTGGGGAAATTGTTGTCTCAGCAGGCTATAGCTTTTGGCATACAAACCGAGGTTTTTTTAGCACTTTGACTGTAGACCAAATTGCAGGTTGACAGCAGAAAATTACAGCATTTTTCTCTCCTTTGACCGAAATGACTAGACTGTTTTGGGCTGATTTTGACCTTCTGATTAAGTTGAGTTTGACTGGAGAAGACCGAGTTGTTTTGAGGACATTTTATTGTTGCTTTAACCAGTGTTGACTTTCTTGTTAGGGTTGATTTGACTGCAATTGACTGTAGAATTTGACAGGGTTGATTTCGCTGTGTATTGGGCAAGTGAATTCGATTATTGTACTCTCTCTCTCTCTCTCTCTCTCTCTCTCTCTCTCTCACTATTGAATAATAATAAGAAGATTTGATCAAAGTGTTTTCCCCATATTAGGGTTTTTCCCTACCATCCACCAAATCTGGGATCCCCTTGTCTTGGGCTCGTTTTTTGCATATGTTTTTATGTTCTATCTGCATTTACTGTCAATGTGATTACGTTAATGTGATTGCTACTCGAAATAATTGGAAATTGTCATTGGACTACTAAAGGAACATTGAAGTAAATTGTGCTAAGCTTAGAACATACCATTGTTATCTAAAATTAACATGGTATCAGAGGTCATGTGAAGACAAAGCCCAAGCAAAAGTAAGCAAAAGCAATCACTAAGGGAAGTTGCTAGACAAGAACTTGGAACTAGTCCTAATGACGACTACATCTTACTTCAAATTCGAGGACAAGCTTAACGAAAAATTCGACTATCATGCATGAAACATGTCTCTAGATTTCACTTTGGAAGAAAATGTTGCTATGGAGTATGTCAAAGGAAGAGTAGTGGAGCCTCCTTAAAGTGCACCCGCTGCTGCAAAAACAAAGTACAAGAAAAGTGAGGTTAAAGCTAAGAAAATTATTGTTGATTCTATTCACAAGCCTTTGGTTGCCTATATTTCTGATTTGGAAACATCTAAGGAGATGTATGACACGCTGGTTGGGATGTTCAAAGTAGCTAATGCAAATCAAGTTCTCTTTCTCAAGAACAAGTTGAAAGACATTAAGATGGATAGAGGAGAATCCATTCCATCCTACAACATGAAGATTACCAAAATCAAGAATGATCTCCTATCTATTGGAGAAGTTATTGGTGACAGGGAGCTCACTCTTATTGCACTTGGAGGCCTTACAAGAGAATGGGATGTGTTTAACACTACCATCCTCAACAATGATAGAAATCTAGGATTTGATGAATTATTGGCTAGATGCACTCAAGAAGAAATAAGGATGACGGAAAGAGACAAGCCTCAAATTGAAACAATCCTACCACCTTCTTTGCTCATGCTAAGAGGAAGAACAATGTTGGTCCAAGAAGACAAGGTCAAGGGTTCAAGCCGGGATTTAAAGAAGGAACAAAAGGAAGATGCTTCAATTGCAACAGGTTTGACCACTTTGCTAGAGAGTGTCCTCACAATAAGGATACTCCAAGAGATGATGACAACGATGGCAATAACTTCAAAGGCAATGGCAATCAAAGGAACAAGAAGTTCAACAACAAAGGAAAGAGGAATGCTCCCACTGCTAGATATGGAAATGGTCGTTCTCCCAAGAAGTCAAGAAACTCCAGGTATGAAGAAGTTAATGTTGTAGAAAAGCAAAAAGAAATTTATCTTATTTCTACCCTTACCACTGCCTCTCCTCCAGATACATTAGATCATTGGTTGATTGATAGTGGTGCCTCAAGGCACTTCACTGAGTACAAGGAGACCCTCTCAAACTTGATTGAAAAGAAGACTAATATGGAGATTATACATGGGGATAATGCCACTTATCTCGTGAAAGGAATTGGGACTGTCACCCTTCACTTAAATCAAGGTCGAACCCTTCACTTACAAGAAGTGTTGTATGTACATGATTTGAAAAAGAAACTGGTCCCTATTTATGCGATGGAAGATAAAGGTTTCAAGGTGACTTTCATTGATGGGAAGGTTCATGTTTGGCAAAAGAACTCGAAAGATGCATTCACTCTTGGATTTAGGGTTGAAGGTCTCTATCAAGTCGGAGGAAGTCCATTGGGGGCAATGACTTGTGATACTTCTCTTCAATCCAAATTATGGGACCGAAGATTTTCTCACCTTCATTCCAAAGCCTTACCTAATGTAACGAAGATGATCACAGGTATGCCAAAATTCAACTTAGATCACGAAGGAGTTTGTTAGGGTAGCTTGAAAATTTACAAGGGGACCATTCCCCTCAAGTGGAAGTCAAACTACCGATATTTTTTCAGTTGGTCTGTTCTAATCTATCAAGTATGTTACCTGTAACATCTTTGGGAGGATATTTGTACTATGCAATTTTTGTGGATGACTTCTCTCGCAAAACATGGATCTATTTCTTAAAGAAGAAGGACGAAGCGTTAAAATGGTTCCGCTCTTTCAAAGCCATGGTCGAGAATCAAACAAGGAAGAAGATCAGAATATTGAGGACCGATAATGGGACCAAATATGAGGCAAATGAATTCAATGATTATTGTAAAGAAGTCGGCATTAAGAGGGAGAACATTATTGCATATACTCCTAAGCAAAATGGTGTTGCCGAAAGGAAGAATCGAACTATCATACAAGCCACCCGTGTCAGACTTCATGACCGAGGCCTACCGAAGTTCTTATCGGGAGAAGCTGCCAACGTTGCTGTGCATATTCAAAATAGATGCCCACATCAAGCATTGGACTTCAAGACACCCAAAGAAGTTTTCACTGGTAAGAAACATGATGTTTCTCATTTTAAAATTTTTGGTTGTCCTATATATTTTCATGTGTCAAAAGAGAAAAGAAACAAGCTTGACACATCTGGGAAGAAAAGAACGTTTGTGTGCTACAGTGAAACTTGGAAGGCATATAGAATCTATGTGCCTGGTCAAAGAGAAGTGGAAACAAGTCATGATGTCACTTTCGATGAAGATTTTGCCCTTGGGAAAGTCTAAGATATTCTTATGCCTGGGAAGGACAATCATGATGATGTTGGCAAGTTGGATGAATCGCTATTAGATGAATCAAAATCCCTCTATGGATTGAAGCAAGCCCCCCAAGCCTTGGTATGAAAGGATAGATAGTTATCTTATGAAGCTAGGATTTACAAAGACTGAAGTTGACCCGAACCTATACTTCAAGTTTGAAAAGGATGGGCCTCTCATTTTGGTACTTTATGTGAATGATCTCTTTCTGACAGGTTCAGACCTTCTCATTTATCAATGCAAGAGGGAGTTGGCTTCCAAATTCGAAATGAAGGACTCGGGTTGATGCACTACTCCCTAGGGCTAGAGGTCTGGCAAAATCCAGGTGAGATTTTCCTTTCTCAAGGAAAATACATTGTGAAGCTACTTAAGAGATGTGGGATGGTGGATTACAAGTCTGTGTCTACTCTGATGGAACTCAACTTCAAGAAGCTATGTGGAAGTATTGTTGGGCCCGGAATAGCGAATCCTTCCGAGTATCGACAACTTATGGGGGCCTTGATGTTCTTGGTAAACTCTTGTCCTGATATATGCTTTGTTGTGAACACTTTGAGTCAATTTATGGTCGAGCCTCATCACATTCATTGGATTGCTGCTAAGAATCTCTTGAGATATCTCTGAGGCACAATCCACTATGGAATGAGATACACTGTCGGGAATTGAGGCTACATGGAAATATAGATGATGATTGGGCTAGCAGTGTGGTGGATCGTAAGAGTACATCTGGGTGTTGCTTCTCATTGGGGTCTACTTCAATATCTTGGATGAGCAGGAAGCAGAAGTCAGTTGCTTTCAACACCGCCGAGGTCGAATACATTGCTACGAATATGGCCTGTTGTGAAGTTGTTTGGTTGAGGAAGCTCTTCTGTGAGCTATTTGAGCACGTGTTGGATACCACCGTAATCCTCTACAACAACTAGTGTGGGATTCACCTTTCAGAGAATCCTGTGTTCCACAACTGCTCCAAGCACATTGATAGCAAGCACCATTTTATCTGGGATATGGTATAATGGGGAGCACTAAGGCTCCATCACATCAGGGCAGATAAGCAAGTCGCAAGCATTCTCATGAAGCCCTTGGGGAAGGTCAAATTCTTAACCTTCCAAGAGAGACTTGGAGTCGTGGAAAGACCCTCCTATGAGGGTCCCATATGAGTTGGACATTGAGCTCTAGGAGCTCTTGGGGGCTTGAGGTACTTCTTGGAGCTATGAGCGACCATAGGGTGAGTGGTTCAGCTTCCCCTAGTGGTGCGCTATGTACAGGGTGAGTGGTTCATCTTCCCTATGATACCCCATGATGGTTGACATGTTTGTAGGATGAGTGGTTCACCTTCCCCTACGATTGTGGACACATGTATGTAGGGTGAGTGGTTCACCTTCCCCTACGATTGACATATACATAGGATGAATGGTTCACCTTCTCCTCTGGCATATGAGCAGGATGAGTGGTTCACCTTCTTCTGCCAATGCCCCAGCACACATCCTACCCATGAAGTCCGGGACTCATGGGAAGTACCTCTCATTTGGCCACTGAGTTAGGAAAAGTTGTTAGGGACCATAGCACTATCGATGGACACATCGTGTACTGTCGTACTCCCTATGACTAGGATGCATCGTGGTCAACAACTTGATCTGCGATCAAGGACTGACTTTTGTCAGTGGAGAGTGGTAAGGTCTTATGACTCACTCTCAATCACTTCTTCATTATTACTTCATGGTTCAGCAGAGCGGTAATGACAGAGATGGTATATAATGACAAGATGGCATGATGATGACATATGGATGGGCAGGTGGAATTCTCCCTAGTTGAGAGGGAGTGTTAAAATTAGCAACTAGGGCCAAATTCCACCTTGGGACAACTCATATGATGGAGATGACTATTGCATTGGATTCCACTTTTCGAGGGGTCCAAGTTTGATATAAAGATCAACTCATTCAAACACACAAAAGTGGGATTTTGAATTTATTCTTTCTCATGCACAAATTGTTAAGGTCGACCTCAGCCTAATGTAAGCTCAAGAAGCCCATTAGATGTGTCCTTTCAACCTCATCAAATTGTATAAATAGGAGTGATCTCTCACCTCATCTAATCATCATTCACTCACACATTCTTCTCTCTCTTCTTCTAATTGGGTCGTACAACTATTGGGCAACTTCTCTCTCTCTCACACGTGTGGTTGGAGGACAAGATTTTCTAGGACAGATTGTAGGCTGAAAATTTCAGAATTTAGGGATAGTTTGACAAGCATTAACCAAGGTGTTCTTAACCAAGTTTGACTTCGATTTTGGGTGGAAAAATTCAATTTTTGCAAGTCGTACAGCTGGGCACAAAAACCAAGAATTTCTGGGCTAAATCATAGAACTAAAGTTGCAGAAATTTCAGATTGTTGACCAACGTTGACCGAGACCTTCCAAGCATCATTTGACTTCGATCTCTTGGGGAAAGTTCTGTCTCAACAGACCGCAACTTTTGGCATAGAAACTAAGGTTTTCTGAGCAGTTTGACAGCGGACCAAATTGCGGTTGACTGCAAAAAATTATAGCAGTTTTCTCTCTCCTTGACCGAGTTTGACTAGATAGTTTTGGGCTAATTTTGACCTTTTGATCAGGCTAAGCTTGGCTAGAGAAGACCGAGTTGTTTTGAGGGCATTTTATTGTTGCTTTGACTAATGTTGACTTTCTGGTTAGGGTTGATTTGACTGCAGTTGACTGCATAATTTGACAAGGTTGATTTGACTATGTATTGGGCAAGTGAATTTGATTATTGTACTCTCTCTCTCTTTGTTGAACTACTAAATGATAATAAGAAGATTTGATCAAAGGGCTTTCCCCACATTGGGATTTTCCCTGACATCCACCAAATCTGGTGTCCTCTTGTCTTGGCTTGTTTTCTGCATTTGTTTTTATGTTCTATCTGCATTTATTGTCAATGTGATTAAGTTAACGCGATTGCTACTGGAAATAATTGGAAATTGTCATTGGGCTACTAAAAGAACATTTAAGCAGTGTTGCACAAATCGGCAAAAAATCACGATAATATCGTAAAATCGCGATTTTTTGAAAATGGCGATTAAGTCGGGCGATAAAATCGGGGGAAAATATATATATATATTTTCGAAAAAATTGGCCGATTTTTTCGAAAAAATCGCGATTTTTACTGAAAAAAAAGCGTGGGCCTGTCGAGTAGCACCTGTTTATTAGGAAAAACACGATTCTTTTTATTTCATTTGGACAACGGAGGGCACGGTGGGATTTGGAGAGTTGCACAATTAGAGGCTTGGAGCTTTTGGAGCTAAATCAACTACTTGGAGGCAAAAATCAAAGAGTGGCTAAGGAGGAGACACATTATCTCCATAAAACTGGTATGGGCACCAACGTTTTGTGTTTTCATTGTTTTGTAACTTTATTTTTGTTTTTTTCTATGTTTTTGGTTGGGTTTGGAATGGGGTTTTTAACATTTGTCCAATGTAATTTTTTTTTGTTCTTTTGGTTGGGTTTGGAATGGGCCCATGGGGTTTTTGACATTTGTTCAATGTATTTTTTTTTTGTTTTTTTTTTGTTGGGTTTGGAATGAGGTTTCTTAAATTGTATGTAATTTTTTTTTTAATTTTTGTAAAATGTAAATAGTAAAATACTGAATTGTAAGTTTGTAACTTGTAAATACTAAATTGTAATCCTTATTTTCCCATAGGTTCACCGAAACACCATTCAAGTTTTCAACTTCAAAGTTTAAAATCAAACACGCCAAAGAAATTGGACCCTTTCTGGGAATTTGGTGAACCTGCTACTCCGAATGACAGAATAAACTTGTCTTACAAGTTGTGTGGGCACCATATATCCGGGGGGGTGTACAGATTGAAGTATCACCTTGCACAAATCCCTAGATTTGAGTAGGGCTTTGCACAAATACAAATCCTGAACTCATCGAAAGAGCCATGAAAGCATTGGAAACTTTAGACAACACTAGAGAGGCCAAAGCAGAAATGAAGAGGCAACTAAAAAAGTCAGTTGAACAAGGAAGTGGCAGTGGTTCTACTGCAGCATCAACCAACTCGGTAGTTGCCTCATCATTTTTTGTTCCTCGAACCACACCTGGTTCACAGCCATCTATCAGTTCAATGCTAAAAAAAACTGATAAAGAACAAGTTGACAAATCGCTGGAAAAATTTCTTCTTTGGAGTGATATTCCTTTCAGCATTGTAAGGAATAATCCATTTTTCCAGCTTACTCTTGATGTTATTGCAACTGTTGGCCCAAGGTACAAAATCTCTTCTTATCATGACATGAGAGGCCGAATTCTTCAAAATGAAAAGCTTGACTGCACCAAAAAATTGGAGGATTTTAGGGAATCATGGGCACAAACAGGTTGCACTGTGATGTCAGATGCTTGGACTGACCAAGAAGGGAGAACCCTTATAAACTTCCTAGTTAGTTGTCCCAAGGGGACTATGTTTATCAAATCTGTTGATGCATCTGTACAAATCAAAGATGCAAGAACTTTATGTGATTTGTTGGATGTGTTTATTTTGGAGGTGGGTGAAGAAAATGTTGTCCAAGTCATAACGGAAAATGTTGTAAATTATGTTGTTGCTTGCAGGATGCTTATGGACATGCATCCTACTTTATTTTGGACACCTTGTGCTGCACACTATATTGATTTGATGTTGGAGGACATAGGGAAAATTTCCTTTGTCAAAGATATCGTTGAGTCATCCAAAAGCATTACAAAATTTATATATAATCATACATTTGTGCTTAGCTTGATGAGAAGATTCACCAACAATAAAGAGTTGGTGCACCCCACCATTACACGGTTTGCCACCAGTTTCATATCTCTTCAATCCCTCTTGAACTCTATGTGGGATGTGAAGAGAATGTTTCTTTCAGAGGAGTGACGTGCTTTGCCAATGAGCCGCAAACCAGAGGGAGAGTCCATATGCAGACTAGTTTCATGCCACGAAGACTTCTACGCGGGAGTGCAGGAGGTGTGCGTCGTTACTGAACCCTTGGTAAAGGTTCTTTGATTAGTTGATGGTGAGAAGCCCGCAATGGGCTATTTGTATGAGACCATGGACAGGGCGAACGAATCCATTCGGGCCTACTACGATGATAAGGGAAATGAGGAGTTTAAAAGACAACTCCTCCTATGGGGAGTGATTGATGAATGATGGAACAACACACTCCATCGTCCCATTCATGCTGCTAGAATTTTCCTGAACCCCGCATTTTCTTACGCATGTGGGTTCGTATTTGATGCTGAGATCATGGATGGATTCTTAACCTATATCCAGAGGATGGCGCGATCTCCAACAGAACGTATAAAAATCTTTAAAGAAATAGAGACATATAGGATGGCAGGTGGCACATTTGGCTTTGACATGGCTATGGCCAGGTATTTTTTAGTTTGTTTCAAATTTCATTGTCTTTTCAAATTCCATTTTTTTCTTATGTTTATTTAAAATTTTATTTGTAATTTTGTTGTAGATGCATGGTGGAGAATGTATGGTGCCAGGGAACCCCTTCTGCAAAAGCTTGCCATTCGGATCCTCAACCAAACATGTAGCTCCTCGGGATGTGAGCGCAACTAGAATGTATTTGAAAAAATACACAAAAAGAAGATCAAAAGGTTAACACTTAAAAATTTAAAATATTGCAAATTTCCAAATAAATTTTTGAATTCCTTAAACAATATTTTCTTTATAATTATTATTTCATGATCTTTGTACAGGTTGGAGTCCAGCGACTTAATGACATGGTCTACGTCTACTACAATCTTCGATTGTGGGTGAGGCAACTTGAGAGGACACCTGATATGGAGGCCATCTCATTGGACAAGATTGACACCACTGCTGCATGGAGGGTTGAGTCCGAGAGGCCTCTCATGGAGTCTACTGATGATTGGTTAGTGCAAGATGTAGTGGAGGGGGAGGAGGAGGAGGAGGAGGTGACACCACTTGCCCAGGCAACCCTTGCCACCAGTAGAGGACGTGGTCTACCTCCTATAGCTCCTACTCCTAGTTCTTCAGCTTCTAGAGCATAGCAAACTCCACTGCCAACTCCACCAGCACCAGCATCTACATCTAGAGGGAAAGGTAAAGCTATGGCATTTTCTCGCAAGAGGGGCAGAGGAAATCAATAGTATTAGACTTTAGTTATTTTGTTCATTTCATTGTATATGACATTACGACTCATGAGATACATTATTATATTTTTTTGTTGATATTTTGAGGTTGAGTTGGGACTCAGGAATCAGGGCTTACTATTCACGACATGATTCACTGTTATGTGTGATTTTACTATTTTAGCACTAGAAATGATATTAAACATCTTATATATTAGTTCTTTTATCATATTTATGTGTCAATGTATTTATTTTATGTTGTAGATGGTTTAGATATTAAAAAAATTGAAAAAAATGAATATTTTTGTACCAAACTATTTTTTCCCAATTATTACCGATTTTTTCCCGATTATTACGATTTTTTCTGATTTTTTCCCCGTACCGAAATTATCCTGATAACGATTAGTGCAACATTGCATTTAAGTAAATTGCGCTAAGCATAGAACATACCATTGTTATCTAAAATTAACAGCTGAAGAATGTAACTAACTTTGGTCTTCATAATTGTACTTGTCAAAAGAAAATTTATTATTAAATTATGGGTTTCATGCTTGGGTCAATGTTTTCAAGGTCAAAGCCCCCATTGAGAGCTTCTAGGTTTTGTCTTGAGTCATTAGAGTCATTTTCATTATTATTAGACCCTTCTTGAGCTTTTGTATCATGGAAAAAGCATTATTTTTGAGTCAAAAATAATTTGTCACATACACACCAAGTCGGCCCTGCCCTCAACAAGTCGGTCTGGAATAGGGCAATTCGACCTCACAAAAACCCTATATATTAAGCAACTCGACTTCATTCGGAGAGAATCATCAACAAGTTCAATCTCTAGGAAGCAATAGCTGAAAAAGAGTGTGAAGTTGCTTGAGAAGAAGGAAAGAAGCTGGGAAGAAGAAAATCGAGTTTTTGGGCTACCTTTCTCGCACACGTGGAAAGATATTGGGCTTAAGCTTGGGCTGAACTTTTGTTTTCGTTGAGGGTCGAAAACATTTTTCCCATGTTCAGGACATGTTCCACAGAATATGGGGCATCCCCCCACAATTTTTATGCAAAATACCCTAAAAAAATTATTTTAGAAAAATGTAAAAATCTATGCAATCAAAGAATCCATTGCACAGTGATGAATTTACATGGGATAAATTTTTATGCTAGGATATTTTCTTTTTTTAGACACAAGGCCCCCCTGTGTTGGGGATCTCGACACCCCCTCATCTCCCATGAATTTCCCTAAATTTCGGGGAGTGTCTCCACACATTCCCCACATGCATTTCCCCACTCTTGAACTCTTGTGTTCTCAAAACATGGTGCAACACTATGTAAAGACCTTGTTATCTATGAGAGAAGGTGTTTGACCTTACAAAGTTTGTTTGCCTATATAAATTAAAAAATTGTTCTCTTATTGTTACAAGATATATCGTATGAAGTTTCATCTTTCGATTTTCATCACATTCATGGAGACTCATTGTCGGTACTCTTGAGCATTGGACCGACAGGTGGGATGCATCTTCATAAAACCCCTCTCTTCATTGCATTTGATCACTTGATGGACATCTATGGATGGGGGAGTCACACCTCTCCTTGGTTGGATGGTTATTGTGCTTGCCACTTGTGGTGGATTCTCTTGGTACCTAGTTCTCTCTCCATGGTTGCATATTCTTTAATTGAAGGAGCTAGAAGTTTATTAGTAGTTGTGGGATACTTTTCGAAATTTATGTTGTTCATCCTAGCACTCACATACGTAATTTTGACATATGGTGCAAAACCTTTCCACTCCCTATTAGCACATGTGAGTGGACAAATTTATTTTAGAGGTGTCACCCCCCTTTTACCCCTAGACCATGGTGAGGGCACATATATTATCTAGGCAACCATATACTCTAAAGGGGCATGGCACATGTGTAAATCGAGGCAAATCAAGAGTGCACCCCTTTTGTTACTTCACCCATCCACTTTAATAAGGCAATACCTTAGCACATAACATAAAATGTAATTTGGGGGCTAATGTCATGGTATTACATTTCAATGGGTCGCCCCCTTATTTTATTAACCATCGTATATTACTGTAAACACGCACTGTAAGGTTTGCAAGTGGTCTGCATCGCCTTCTCTTCATTATCCATTATTAGTTCACTCAATCCTAAGTTCGTGCTAGTGAAATTAAAAGTGGCATACGGCTCATGCATGAAAGCATGCATTGTGAGGATAAGGGATCACCCCCATGTTTCATTTGATGGCACACTTTATGGCTTCGTTATAAAATATGATTCTATTAATTGAAGTCAAGCCCCCTTTCAAGTCAAACAATATATGATAGAAGGGCCATTACATATACTTTATTTGGACACCACTCTAATTGCAGTTATTTTTCTTTTTGTTTGCTAGGTTATGTGAGTCCTGAGATGACTGGCACGCCTAACCAGTGGCTTGTTTAGCCGCAAGCCAAGGGCATCTAAACCGTCAAAATCACCAAGGGATCGCACCCAGCGTGGGCCACACTAGCCCTTAGCATGGCTAGCTTTTTGCCCATAGAGTTTCGAACCAATGACCTTTACACCACAGAGTGTCTTAACAAAATACCCTCTCACCATTTGCTTTACGCCCTATAGACCACTCTAATTGCACTTACGAAGGGGCAAGGTGAAATTAAAAATATATCATGCTTCATGAGGTCATTGTTCACATTGCAGTTATTCATAAGTAGATTATGTAGGGTCAACTCTTTATAGCCTGGTTAATACATCACAAGGGGTCGATGCATGTCTAGACTTTGGGTTTTGCATACAAACATCCAACCATGGATGATTTGTTTGCATATTTGTTAGCCATTGGTGGAGCAATGTCAATAGATCGTGAGCACTAGGCGAGGACAAAGTCAATTGACTATATTGAAGACGGTGTACATTACTAACTTTATTAGTTTATCATTGTTTAAGTTGTCTCATGGAGTTAGTTAAGATGAGAATGTTAGTATATTGTTTTGCTTGTGAAGGATGATTATTTTATTGTTTATTCTAACATAAGAGAGTGGACCCCAACAACTTACTTGTAGTTTCAATATGGAGTTTGTTAAGAAATATTAAAAGCTAATATTTTATGGTATTCATAGGAAAACTAATGAATCTAGAAAAGCAATTATTATTTTATTGTAAAAGGAGTTGAGCTCAAACCTATATAAGGATTTTCTCACTCCCTTATTTGGATGGTCAACAATTTAACAATTGAGGAGCTTTCCTCTTGTGCTACATTGTATATTGTTTTGGTAAGCTTAATGGAAAATTGGAGGTATCGTATCTATCTAATGTGAGGCTTTATTTATGCAATTCTTTCGGATGTTTATTTTGTCACAAGCCCTTGTAACTAGTCATGAAGGCCTTATAATGGTCTATCTTGCAATTGGATAATATAATCTGAGAATTGATTTCCTCTTATATGTAACTCACTCAATCTGCTCAAAGCCTTTCTAAAGGTATGAAGGGTTTAAAACCAACCTCCTAGGTCACCTTAAGGAGATGGGTTTATCAAAAATCCCTCTTATTTTAACCACCTTAAACTTCTTTTCTAATATCACCATCATCTTATGCTCATCAAGAGCTTTCCAACCATATCAATTTCATCAAATTCCAAGTTATGTACACAATTTTATGGAATTTGGAAGATTTACTCCTTTTAAAGCATTATTGCTCAAACTAGCAGGTGTCCTAGGAGAGATCCTATTGACCAACTACTAGGTCTAGGGTAACAATGGGGCGATAGCCCATTGTCACCTCGGCTAAGGCTCCCTAATCTTTACGAACTTTCACCGATGAGAGGAGAACCGATACAAGGGGAACCACTAGATGAATGGATCAATAAGAGGATAAGGAGCGATTCCTAAGGCCTATTCACAAGAGAAACACAATTAGATAGCTTGCTTACTTTGAAAGCAAAGTGATGGGCTCTCTAGGAAAGGCTGAGAGGGTTCTCAAGCCTAGGGTTTGGGAATAAACCTTGTCAAGATGGTTCCTAGACCGGAAAATCCTTATGGAGAATTGGCCTTTATGTGATCTTTGTGAAATTAGAGTTATAGAGTTGCGCTACCAGAAAGGACCAAGTGAACCTAGAATTAGGTGAAGGGTATGGAGTTGATCAACCAAGGAGGGGCTTGACCTAATAAGGGAAGAGAAGAGGATCAAAGGAAAATTTTCTTTGATGATTGAATGTGATGATCCAAATCAAGGCACTAGCCAAGGGAAACCTAGGGCAAGAAATGGTCCTCGAGCTAGGGCTTGCTATATCTTTGGATCCCACAGTCGGAATTACTTCAAACTTGGAGGGCCTCTAGAGGAAACCTTGCATAGTTATGGACCAAAAATCGAGGTGTTTTGATGGCTACAACGAGATTTATTTGATGCCCTAGGTAATCTATGGTGGCTAGGCCTAGAAAGAGAGAGAGGAGGCAAGAAAAATAAGCGCTTAGGTGACCACCAGTGAATGGATTAGTGCTTAGCTTTTGGGAGAGACGGAGTCAAGATGAAATTGTGATTTGGAGAGACTATACCCAACCAAGGAGACATCTAGAAAATTTCGCATGACAATTAGGGCATGAGAGCAGCTACCAGAAGATTTTATACTTCAATATGCAATAATTAATGACTTATCAAGGTATTTTCACCAAAGAGAACCTCTAAGAATATTCACTCATTCATACATGACACATGCAGTGATGCAACGGTTCAAAAGACCAAAATTTCGCATAGAATAGCAATTAATTTCAGACTTTGTATAGCGAAAATCTCAACAACATAAAGTAAATAACAAGAATAAACATGAAAAAGATTACTTACATATACAAATGAGTATACCCAATCATCAAATTATACCAACAATGAAGCTCCAAGACCAAGAAGATAGAATCCAAACATCAAAATTCATTCCATGAAACCAAACTCACCCTCCAAAAGGGAATGTGAAATTCTCACAAGAGCTAATAACCCAATCCAACTTATGATGAGAGAAATGAATCACCTCTCATCTATTTATACCATCTCTAATGAGTTCGATTTGCCTAATTGGCCTAATTAAGCCCCAAATACTAGAATAATGTGCAATAATAACATCCTTTAGGGACAAGCCCGCCAACATAGCTCAATAACATAAAAACAAGCCTCTCAAGAGGGCATAATGATCAATAAAATGAGTCGTTGGGCCTTTGAGGAGACCTAATGAAGTCCAGAATGTGCCATGGTGAGAAAATGGACTCCAAACATAGTGGACAAGGGGTTGGCCCCTTGTTTTCCAAGCAAGTCCATGTGGTGCTCCCGAGTGGATGTGGGGGCACAAGGACATCCTCATGGGTCTCCAAGTGGATAAAAAATGCTTGTAAACCATATGTAAGGGCTAGGATGATGACATAAGCCCTCCCTTTGTCTCCTGAAATCAGATGCATCCTCATCTGGACCCTAGAACATCTACCAAGTGTATGGTGCAAGTGTGGAGCCAATTGGGCATGGTCAACCAAGTGCATCATCCTCATCCAAAAGATGGAACACGAGCAATCAATGAGCAATGTTGGGGATCCATGAAGCAATCTTTGTTATGGTGGAGGCCCATGGCTCTCAACGCTCACCCTACAAGTGCCAGTGTGGCCCTCTAGAGAGGCAAGACCCTGTATAGGGAGACCAAGCCCCAAAAGGAGACCCACCTGCAATCCTGCATAAGATCCAATGTGTCCCCTTGCCCTCCAACACAACAAATCATTAGAATAATCACGTAAAAGAGCTTGCAATTCATGGAATCAATGGGGCACTTCATGGTGGCATGGCCTTCCATAGTGGGCTTTGGCATGTACAAGTTTCTCCAAGCTCAATAAGGGACTTAAACAAGGACCCTATTAGGTAGTCTCGGCCTTCAAAGGGGGTGACATGTCCATGGTACATCCATCAGGTGGTAGGTGGAAAATGATGTAGTGATGAAACGGAGTGGGGATTAGGGGAATGCTCCAAACCACATGTCATAATACAAGGGTAGCTATAATAAGGGAAGCCCACACTTGGGTATGTGAGTGTAGGAGGGAGCAAATCATGGTTCATGAGTTACCCTGGCCCTTGTTTTTCCACCCTTCTTCATATGCCTTTTGCCTTTAATTGATTTTCCTTCATAACTACTTGGGGCTCTAGGAGATGAGAGAATGATGTGTAGGATATAGCAGTAGGTACCCCCTTTTAAGGTGAGGTGTTTCACTACCCACCAGGGGTTGGGGCAATCATGGGTTCCTTAATGTGGAGAGGGTTCATCTAAGGCCCATAGGAACTAGGGTGATGGCCATGAATAGGGGTAGAGCTCATGTTTAGCTGTTGCCCATGTGCTAAATTTGTATGTCATGGCCATCTTTTGCATTTTGTAGTACATTTTCTATTTGAGAGTACCCAAATTATGCTTCTCTTTTCTTTCTTAGCTGCATCAACCTATGAGGCATTGTTCCAGGCCCGACCCAAGGTGTGGATAAGGGGAGGGGGAAGTTAACCATATGTGGACCCAGTGGACACATGTGGACCTGCATGGGAAAATAGATGAATGGGGCTAAGATGAGCGAAAGGGAGTGATGTACATGGTGTCGGGAAGTGGGACCACACAACCAAAATCAAGATTTCCCATGTAGTGTCAACCCTAAAGCTAATGGCCAATAAAGGAGATCCCACAAGACTAGGGTACAAGGCTAACCACGAAACCAAGCCGTGGAACCAAGAATACAGACCAAGCCCACTCTTTCTGCCGAATCTCCCCACTAATCCATGCCCAAAAGTGCCCATGACAAGGAAATTTACTCGACTATACTAATGAAGAGCCATACCTTCGGGGTCGGTAGGACCACCCTTTAGCTCCTTTTCAGTTAAACCCTAGGTTACAACCCCATTGGCCCATGTGACTAGGAGCTAGGGACAAGACTTCCATCCCCAAATTTCCAAAATTTCAAACTTCGAAATGACATTTCAAGCCTATTTCTAATAACTGAAGCTAACTCCAACTAAGCAGATACTTCCCCAAAAGACCTCTAAGGATACAAAAACCACCACCAACCTATAAAAGCATTCTGAATCACTATGAATAACCCAAAAACTTCTCAAAGGAGTCAAATACAGGCCCATTGGCCAAATACATAAACCTCACCCACCTTAGTGAGATTCTCTTGTCTTTTGAAGTTGACAACTTCATACTTCAACTTAGTGAGATTCTTCTCTCCCTTGAAGTTGACAACTTTAGACTTCAACTCCAAACATTCACATGAAAAAGGCCAATATTCTAGCATATCCCCTAATTAAACAAAGTCCTCATCAACTCCAAGAAAAAATCATTCAAATACACACACTTAAGCAAATTTATGACAACCCAAAGCTCTTGTAAGCTTTACAATAGATTTGTAAACTACACTTCAAAGTTATTCAAACCAAACCATTTACCAAACCCTTCTAAGGTCTCTAATCAAGGAAGACCTTCAAATATTCTAATCCCCAAACATATATACAACATAGTTGTTCAATCCCACAACTGGCCTAATAAAGGCCATTCAGATTAACAGTGACTTTAGTAGCCTTAGAGCTCAATTTAACTTCAGAATTATATCTCACAAGATAATACATCTCCACATTATTATTAAAGGTATTACACTTTAATGACTACCTCAATGTACAATGTTTATTCTTATGAGAAAATACAACTAGCAACCAAGTATATTTAAACAATGCACCAGCATCATTGCATACATACTCAGCAACACAATGTAGCAACATTCATGAAACTTTGAACAAATAATGTCATTTCATTGAGTAATAAATACAATTAACTTAGTCACTCTAAGCTTTGTTGGAAACCAAAGAAGGAAGATCCACTCTCCATCTAACCATATGCTCAACTATAGTGCAATTTTGTTGTAATTAGCCACCTTCAACCCAGATCTGATGCCACACGAGGAAAGACTCACTCATTCAATAACAAGGTTCATTACAAGGCAAAGACATGAACGCAACTCTTCTTCATACATAGAAAGCAAGATATTGTCTCTCAAACCTACTGAGCCAAGGTTGATTATCATTCAAAAGGCTGCCACAATGGGCTCACACAGCACAAAGGGAGTCCTCTGATCCAACAGTTTCTTGACATCTCCCTTTTATCAATGCTTATTGTGCTTAATTCAAACAAATTGCTCAATAATTCTTAGCCATCCAAATGTGGTTGAAGACTTCAACACTGACTTCTCAATCCCAAAACAAGGAATCCAAAAGTTTCACATAGGTTGTTGTGCGATCTTAGAATGTTTTCTACCACCTTCAATTTAGAGTCACGGTCTCAGAACCCTCCTGTGACTCTGTTTTTTTCCACCAACTTGTCATTGGTCCACACATACACACTTCTCTATTTCTCACATAATATACCTCAACCACATACACCAACGTCTCCAAAATAACAACAACATCCCTTCATGAGAATTTGAGGTCCAATATTTGGACACCATGGTCAATCCCTAAGTCTCCAAATGGGTATGTTGCCCATACCTCTAGAGCAATTTTGTACCACTCTTATTCTTTCTCATAATTGTTGGCAATTGTTAGTGCAGCTACCAATCTGATTTCTAGGGATAACGAAAATTGGACATCTAATTCAAGGTAAGTTAAGGAATTTCTCAACCCCCCCCCACAGCGCTTCCTCTCAGGAATCGGGATCTGCGTACACTTCCCTTTTCTTCAACTTTTGGCGATATATTAAAATAAAATGCACTACATCAAATAAAAGTTTACCTACATATCCATGCAAACCATTTCCAACAATACATGCCATAATTATAAATGAAAAATTTGGGGCTCAAAATGGGGTGTTATAATCCTCTCTACCTTAAAGATGTTCCACTCTTCCTGGCAAGGACTATGTATAACAAAACAAAAATCGGTGTGCCATTATCATGGCCTCCTCTAGTTCCCATGTGGCCTCATCCACTCCAAACTGCTTCCATTGCACCTTGACCTACATGATGACCCAATTCCGGAGTAAGGTCTATTGGAAACACTAAGAGGTGGTTTAGTCAACATTTCTTAGCAATCAGCACTTTCAATCCTTTTCAGAGTGTTAGTTAATCTTTAGTTATTATTATTATTGTTCTCTTTAGATATTCATAAACATATAACCCAGGAGAGGAAAGGGAGGGAAAAGGAGACAGGGGGGAATAAATAGACCCTCTCCCCTCCCCTTATTCACTTCATCCAATGAGAGCAAGAGGAGCGAGAGAGTTTGGAGCAAGAGAGAGTTTGAAGCTTGGAGAGAGGAGCTTGAGGAGCTTACAAGGGGAGATTGGAGCTTGGGATTGAAGGCCAAAGAGGTAGGATCTACACTCTAATCTAGCATTTTTTTTATGTTCATTGATAAATAAATAAATAAATAATTTCTCTATTTCCCATTCCTCCATTTTTTGCAGATTCAAAACTTCAAATTTCAAACATCATAGTTATATGGCTTGGCATTTTCTTCTTCTTGGTTCCTTTTTTGGTTATTATGGCGTTGGAGAGTAGAAGAAGGAGGGTTGATCATGAAGAAGAGGATGAAGAAGTGGGTTATAGTGGATTTGATGAAAAACCCTAGAGAGGAGTACCTTGGTGAGGAGGAAGAGAGTGAACATGATTCAGCACAAAAAACTAAGCAAGACCAAACCCCATTGTGGAAATATGTTTCTAGGCCTGAAGCAAGGAAAGGGGGTGGAACCACTAAATTTTACTGCCCCTGTTGCAATAAAACTTACATAGGTTCATACACCCGTGCCAGAAAGCACCTCTATGGGAAAAGACCATGGGATGAAGATAAAGCAATAGGAATCAAAACTTGTGCAAGTGTGTCAACAACAAATAGAGCCAAATACATAAGGGAAGAGGAGGAAGCCCAATACAAAATCTAAAAAATCAAAGGATTTCTTTGAACCAAGCTCACAATTACATCAACATACACAAAGAACCCCTTCAGCATCCTCCCATGGCTGTGGATATGGAGGCACAGGGTCACCAAACATCTCTTTAAAGCATAGAACCATATTAGATTTCCTTGATGAAGGGTGTAGGAATGATGTGGATTCAAAATTTTACCAATTTCTCTATGCATGTGGGATACCATTCAATGTTCTTTGCTCACCTTATTGGCATGAAATGGTTTCTGCCATAAATGATGCCCCTAAAGGATACAAGAGCCCTGGGTATGACAAGGCTAAAACCGTTGGACTTGATCATGAAAAAGCAAAAATATCACATTCTTTGAGTAGAATGACAAATTCTTGAACTGAGCATGGGGTGTCCATTATATCTGATGGATGGACAAATGTAAAAGGCAATCCATTGATAGGTGTTCTTGTTGTGTTTGTTAGTGGTGCCATCTTTCCTTCAGCATATGATTACTTAGAGAAGTACCAAACCGGTATCAACATTGCAAAACCATTACTTGAAACAATTGAACGTATTGGGGCATACAATGTCATCCAAGTCATCACTGATAATGATGTTAATTGTAAGGCAACAGGAGCAATTATTGAGGATAAATACCCCCAACGTATTTTGGTCTCGGTGTTTGGTTCAAACAATGAACCTTTTGACGCATGATATTATTAAGAACAAAAACCAACAATACAAATGGATTGGTAATTTGTACAAGAGAGGCAAACAAATGATAAAATTTATTACAAATCATAGCAATACACATGGGCAAATAAAAGATATTGTTCAGAAAGATGATCCCAACTTGTACACACTGATTCACAATTATGCGTGTACATGGTGGAATAAACTTAATGTTCCACTACATGCCTTGGCGTATATCCTTATGCCAAAATACTATTCTCCATCTTGGTTGGGCCAACCTACACCTAGGGGTGGGGTTATGGTCAAACCCATACAGATCAAGAGGTACAAGAGGGATATATGAAAGCATTAGACAAGCTAGTCCCTGATAAGGAGGAGTGTGCCAATCTGCACCTTGAATTAGGTAGATACTTCACTTGTACTGGTTTGTTTGGTTCTTTGCATGCAATGGAAGATAGAGACAGATTTGATGCTCTCACATGGTGGGAAGCATATGGCGGGCATGGGACTTTTGCCAAAATTGGCAAAAAAAAATCTCTCACAGGTTGTAAATACTTCTTTTGCAAAGAGGTGGTGGAGCACCTACAGCTTCATACATAATGTGAGAAAAAACACACTCAATGAAAACCGGGCAGAAAGCTTGGTTTATGTGCACTACAACTTGAAGTTGCTGAGTCATTATTGTAATCGAGCTTATGAGGATCCAACATATAAAATTTGGGACAACCAGCCAGATGACGATAATTTGGAGGATGGCACTATACATCTTGAAGAACTACAAGCAGAACTTATGAGAGATGAAGATGAAGCCATGCCATCCCACCATCCAGTACCAGTGCCAATGCTTGAGTTCCAAGTCTTGTTCCTTTGTTGTCATCGCCTCCACGTACATCCTCACGTGGAGGGCATGTGCCTTCTGGTTCTAGTCGTGGGACTATGCGGGAGGAGATTCCTAGAAGACCACCACGACCTGCTCAGAAATTAGACATTTCTCATAGCAAGAGGAAATTGTAGGTAATAGATTTTCTTGACTTTTCTAGTTTCTAGTAGTTTTAATCACTGTTGACTCTTTCATATTATGATTTTTTTTGTAAACAATATATGACAATTTAAGTTTGAAGTTTGAAGTTGGCAATTATGACTCATTGATAATGAATAATGAATTTCATGCTTCGTGAAAGTTGAAAGTTGTTTCATTTCATGTTAGATATTCTTTGTTGTAATGGTTACACTTAGTTTACAAGTACAACTTTGGTGATCAACTATGATAAATGTTATATATTGAAATTTTAAGATTCATGAATCATGAGACTCAATATGTTGTATGTTACTAACTTGTGGACGTGGTTGATGAAGATTATAACTTCTAGATGATTGTTGTTATATGGTTCAATCTTTGTTTTATGTTTTTTATATCTAATTCATCACTCTACATGCTTTTGTTGACATATATGCATCAAATATATATATAGATAAAAAATTAAAAAAAAAAATAAGATAATTATATATATATATATATATGAACGCTCCCGGGTAATCACTCCAAAATCGGGAGCTTTTGAAAATGTCGCTCCCACTCCCAAGTAACCTTGCATATAACAACAGTAGAACACACCATACAACAATGCAAAAGATAAAACAGTAGACACAAAGATTTTTAGGTGGAAAACCCCCTCCAAGTCAAAAACCATTGAACGCTTCTTAGTAATTGTTTTCTTCTCTTCAAAAGGAAAATTAATTACATCAATATTTCAGCTACAACTGAGGGAAGCATCAATCCCCTAATTTTGAGGCTGCAACTTGTAGGACACTACTACACCCTAATACCTAATGCAACTGAAAGGACCCCCCATTGCCCGATGAGTCAGGCCACAACCTAACTAGTGCCCCAACACTGTTTAACAGCTATTGTCGTAAGGATGCCTCATTGCCCTGTAATTTATCAGCCCCAATTATAAGGACTCCACAATGTCCTGTGCAAACCATGACCTGTCCTAGCACCACCCTGCCACCCTGAAGAGTTTCAGGCCACAACCTGAAGGTGTCTCTAATCACCTACCTTGCACCACCATACCACTCTTAAAAGCCAACGGACCACGTTTCACAATTTTCAGACTAGATCCCCCTGTGCTCTGAATTAATAGAAGAATGTTGTAAAGAAGATACTATTATAACCGATCAAATCCCAGTAGCCACTGACCACACTGCACAATATTGTCCAAACTGATCACTGCACAAAGTTTCTCATCAAAGTTTAACTATTGACGTTGTCAATTCAACTACCCACTGCATAAGCTGACCATTGTACAACTTGTTATCACCAATCATTACCATTTCTCAACTACACATCACTGTCAATGCTCAACTGCACATGAATAGATGAGCATTCACGAGCTCACAACTAGCTACCAACTACACGTCACTTCACTGCACTGCTCATCAATGAATAAGCATCAAAGCTCATATGCAAGTAACCAAATCACTAACCAAAACTACCTGTATTGCAGCAAATGTTGAACCCAAATATCTGATAATGGCATACTCCAAGATGTCTTAGGCCATCCTTATGACCTACTACCAATGCTCTCAAACTCTAACCACGGAGAGCTACCAGCGTATGTCTTTTCACTACTGCTAATCATTAATCATACATTGTTGTCCATGTCCTATGTCAATGAGTTGTATAACAAGGCCATTATCACTTGTCAAGAGTCATGTCAATTCAAAGTGAGGGTATCAACTTACTACGCCAAGTGTCTATACATATTAGATCTATAACTCAAGTTAATATGTCAATGTGTCAATGTGTGTCAAATCAGGTCAGCGTGTTAAGTTAATAGGTCATGTCTAGGTATCAAGTCTAAGTGTCATAATAGTGAATGTCAAGGTAAAGTCAAGATGTCAACTGTCATGTCAAATCAGTTGTCATGTTTATGAATTTATTCAATGGTCAAGTCACAGTATCTCATTAATGAACTTTAATATCACTAGTGTCATTGTACACATAGAGCAGAACTCACAATCCATCTTGTTACATATATGTCATAGGCAGCTAGTTCAGGTCACTACTAGAATTTCTCACTAACTTAGGTCATAAAGTCGTTGTCAAGTCATAAGGTACATTTGCAAGCAAATTTCTATATCAAATATTTAAAATTTAAATCATATTATGTCACTGTTCATTTTATCCATACAGTAGCTCAAGTTATCATCACAACTCTCAATATATATATTATTGAATGTCATTTTGTTATGCAAGGCAAAGATCCTATACAGAGTCAACAAAGTATGAATGTTCTACATGTTGAGAAACCCAGGGCATAGGGAATAGGTGATTTCTCTTTAACAATAACTGCTTGTGATTACTTTTAACTTCTTTAGATTAGGTTCTTTTTTACTTGGATTATTATAGTGTTCTTAGTCATCAAACAGTAACAAAACAATGAACAATAATGAGACAAGAGACACAAGATGTAAGTGATCAGCTAGGGCCAAAACCTCTCCAACTTGAGAGGAAAACACAACCGAATTCTTGTTCTTATAGAAACTTCAAGTGACGAGTACCAAGACCAAGACCAAGACCCTTGAGACAACAACCTCCCCAAGTCCAAGTCATAAGACTTCTTCATTCGATTTCTTCTTCCTTGAGTCAACGATGGTCAAACTGCTTGCTTCCCCTTCTGTCTCTACTCTCCTTCAAATTCCAGCTTCTTGGTTCAAAGCTGCAACCCTAGTTGCAGCAAATGTGAGAGGTTTATCCCTTGATTTCCTTCGCTTAGGTGAATACTCCTTTCTTTTGCAATTCGGCTTGAGAACTAACTTATTTTTCTTCTTGATTCGGCCCCTAAAGACAACAGTGATATCTTTGACTTCTTCTACAACAGGTGGCACTCCTCTTTCTTTGCACGTGTGGAGGTATTAGCCCTAAACAGACCCAAAACAATTTCGGCTTGTTATTCTCCTTTCTTCGTTGGATGAGAGGCTTCTTTTTCTCCCTTCTTGGCACTTCTTTCTCTAACTTGAATGCTTGAACGAATGGTGTGCTAATAGAGGCCAAGTCCTCACTATATATAGTGGATTGTCCATCAAAATAGGTCAACTTCACATTGTGACTAGGCCAACATGCTTGTCTAGAATGATCTTCCATTTCTCCAGAAACCCTAGTTGCAGCAAATGTGAGAGGTTTATCCCTTGATTTCCTTCGCTTAGGTGAATACTCCTTTCTTTTGCAATTCGGCTTGAGAACTAACTTATTTTTCTTCTTGATTCGGCCCCTAAAGACAACAGTGATATCTTTGACTTCTTCTACAACAGGTGGCACTCCTCTTTCTTTGCACGTGTGGAGGTATTAGCCCTAAACAGACCCAAAACAATTTCGGCTTGTTATTCTCCTTTCTTCGTTGGATGAGAGGCTTCTTTTTCTCCCTTCTTGGCACTTCTTTCTCTAACTTGAATGCTTGAACGAATGGTGTGCTAATAGAGGCCAAGTCCTCACTATATATAGTGGATTGTCCATCAAAATAGGTCAACTTCACATTGTGACTAGGCCAACATGCTTGTCTAGAATGATCTTCCATTTCTTTTGAAGGTCGACATGAGGGAGTGCTTGTGACAAGGTCTTCGAGAGTTTGAGATACAAATAACTTCTCTTTTTACAATGTGTAACATGCCCAAATGGATCTTCAATACTTGACATTGACTCAATAGACTTTATGACTTGATGACCAAACTTAATAGCTTGCAATGGGAGCTTCAACTAAAAATAAAATTCCATGAGGATGAAACCCATGACTCAAGCATTACAAAATAATTTTATTTTTCATATTTTCATCAATTACATAAAATCATGAGTACACGTCATTATGAAGACCGAAGCTAGTTACATATTTCAACACTCCCTCTTAGCTAGTATTCATAATCCATACAAGGTCCTTGGACATTCTCAATCTGAAGAATTCTCATAAGAAGAGTCGGATTGATAACCCATATGTATAGCATCATATAATCCAACATTGTTTCATAACAAGGCCTTGACTAACAACTCTATCTCTCCACAAGATTACAAGATTTAGAGCTCAATGTTGGTGAGACCAATGATGTATAGACACCCTCATCATTGTCTCTCCCGAAACATACCCTACCCGGGTTCTCAGAGTGTGTTCCACCAGGACTATTCTTATCTTCGACTCCCAGTCCTCAAAGAATATCGGTCCTCTACGACTACTCTTATCTTGGATGCCCTAACTCATCCTCAAAGAGTATCAAATACTAGATGTTTACCCAATCCTCCATTTTGTCTTCCCAAGTGAAGACAAGAATGATGTGTCTATCTTCGCCTCTCAACTTAGGGGGGACATACCCATTCCATTGAAGGAATGTACCAAAGCTCCCTCTTAACTAAGGACTTGACTAAGCTCCCTCTTGACCAGGGACTTGTTTCCAGCAGCTGCTCAGGTCGAGATCATGGGATAACTAGCTGATTGTAGAACTCATTCTTTTGATTTCATGAATTTCTTCATAGAGTCTACATCTTTCGAGACTTCTTTGTAGGGCACAAACCATCCATCCCTTTCATCCATAAGTCATGTCAGTCATGTCATCATTCTTTTCATTAGAAAGTGATCTATTAGTCCATATCCGGTCTTTCTTCATGCCATGTTGCCTTCTTCATGCCATTTCTCCTTAAGAATCTTTCATCCTGCTACATGGGCATCAATTGCGGAAGACATCAACAATTCTTCCCTTGGCAGCCCTGCATAAGCCCATCTAGATATTATTCAAAAATAAGAAATGAACATTAAATCAAAATCACCTTTGTGATGGTCTTGTATCATGACATCTTTATGTTTACATCAGCATCTTGCATACATATTGACACATCTCCAAAAGATATATATTATCAAGGGTCTCTTTCTTTTTCAGACTTCATTAGGGTTTTCATATCTTTCATGGAGATATCATAGTCAAATCTTTCAGTCCTTGGATGTTGATTGCCCCTTCCATAGTTGCATATTTCATGATCTCTTCCTTTCTTTCTTCACACATTTCCTTTCCAGGAACTTCTAATCAAAGTTCCTTCAATTTTGTCAACCACCTCATATTTCATATGATGAGATATTATGTTGATTTCATCTAGTCAATATGTGAACTATGCCTTCTTGCATCTTTTCAAAGGAGGAGATCCTTTCTTTTGATAATGCTCTCAAGATAGAGCATTTATCCATGTTACCTGCAACCATATGACATGACTCTATTTTATCAAATACAAGCATACATACATCATTTTCCTTTAGGTCGTCTAGACTTCCTTCAACAACTTCCTTAATTGAAAGAACTTCAATTCCTTGATCTGATTCACTTCTTTTGACATCATTCCATCATCCCATGAATTCCCACAAGTTGGAATTCTTGATGAAAGACTTGCTTCCTTTTACTCGGTGAATCTTCCAATGAAGATTGCAACAAAGGATCTTGAGTATCCTCATTCAGTAAATTTTTCTTTTTGACTAATTTCTAATGTGCTTTGTACTAGATGACTTTTCCCCTTTCTCATAAGTGCCATTTATGCTTCTAATGAGGTTTCCAAGAGTTATATCTTTCCATAGGTAACTGCCATAGACTTCTATATTTCATGCTTCTCTATGATGATTTCACAAGCTCTTGCTCTCAATGCTTCTATGATGCGACGATGCATCCTATCATGCTCCTTAGTGACTCATGATGGCCATATCTTACAACAGAAAACTTGAAAAACATGAACTTGAAAAGAACTAGGTGAGAAAAACTATCTCAATCATAGTAGAGATCTTTTACTTCCTCTTTCTTGCCTAGGCAAGAAACACTAAAAATAATTACATTGCCCTTAATCTCCTAGACTTGTTGTTCCAACAAGTTTGCCTTCATTATCATCCTTAGCGACTACCCCGCTTGACTTAGCTAGGAGAGAGTCTAAACGGATTGAATAGGGATTTAGATTGACAACCCCAAATTTCAGCGTTATGCCTTAGGTGTACACTTTAGGCGACAACAACACCACCTGAAGTGCTCTTCCGATATGTGGAGCATCCTACCCAATCTGCATCTGTGAAGTCCTCAAGCCTCACTCCATCAACCTGTTTGTACCACAATCCATAATTTGTTGTGCCTTTGAGATACCTCAAGAGTCAAAACATGTTTCACAGCAACCCAGTGAACTCTGGTAGGTTCCATCATGAACTAACTCAGTTGGTTGACTGCAAAACAAATAGCAGGTCGTGTGTTGACCAAGTACATCAACGACCCGATGAGTTGCCTATATATTATAGCATCCACTTGCTCTACTCTGCTAGCATCCACATTCCTCCACTTTGTGACTAGAGGCATGGCCATGGGCCTGCAATCCTACATCTAAAATATTTGGAGAATCTATGTAGTGTACTTCCCCTGTCCCATGAAGATCTCACCATCACCCTGCCAAACCTCCAATTAAAAGAAATAGTGGATAAGCCCCATATCCTTCATCTCAAACTCCCTTGTAAGGTCCCCCTTGCAATCCTCGATCAAGCTGTCAGCTCCAATCAATATAAGGCAGTCAACATAGAGCACTAGAATGAGTGGAAGCCCTCCAACCATGATGTAGTACAAGTTAGCATCTACCTCACTCTCAGTGAAGCCCAATCCTTGAAGGTAGCTATCCATACGAATGTACCATGCTATGAGAGTTTGCTTGAGCCCATAAAGAGCTCTCTTCAACATGCACACGTGTGTCTCTATTGAAGTTCTCAAGCCCCTCTGACTACTCTATATAACTCTCGAACTCAACCACTCTGTTGAGGAATGTTGTCTTCACGTCCGTTTGGTGGATCTTCCACCCCATCTGTGCAACAAGTGCCAGAATAGTCCTAATGGATACTATGCTACTTGGGTAAAGGTCTCATCAAAATCTATGCCCTCAATCTGTGAGAATCCCTTGGCCACAAAACCTGGCCTCATACCTCTCCAGTCTCCACACTCCCATCTACTCTATGCTTCACCGTGTACACCCAGTGTGAGCCCACTATTGATTTGCCCTTAGGTCATGGCACAATCTCCCAAACATCGTTCTTTATGATGGAGGAATATTCCTCCACCATGGCATCCTGCCAATCCTGTCCACACCTGTTGAGAAGTTGCCTCCTTATAACTAGAAGGATCAGTGTCCACCACCCCTGTCATCAATGCCATATATCCTGTGCTAGGAACTTCAACCTGCTCCTGGGCCTCTTAAATCAACTTCTCAGCCCACTTGGCTTTCTTCCTCTCTGTGCTAGGGGTCTCTAACTGAGTAGTTGCCTGGTCTCTCCTCCTTATCATCTTGTTGTGCGACTCTCTTGCCACTTGCCTAAGACCCAATTTGTGATCTTGGATGAGGCTCCTCCTTGGGAGCGAGTAGCCCCTCCATCTCAAGTATTCCCACTTTCTCTCGCTCTAAGGACTTCCTCAGAGCTCTGGACTCCTCCAACCTCACATCCTACCTGAGAATTGTCTTCTTGAGTAGTAGTAGGCCTGAGCTATCTCATTGTATCCCACGAAAATTCCCTTTTCTGCTATGGACTCCAATTCCTTCTGGCTATCTTTGGATACATGGGAATAAACTTTTGTGCCAAAGATACAGAAGTGTGAAACATCAGGCTTCTTGCCTGTGAAAGTCTCCTCCAATGCAACTCATCCAAGAACCATGTGTGGACTCTTATTGCACATAAATACTGCAGCGTTGCATGCTTCTGCCCACAACAACATGGGCAATCCCTGATCATGTAACATGGCCTTAGTTGTTTCAATAATATTGCAGTTCTTCCTCTCAACCACCCCATTCTGCTGAGGGTTATGGGATGCTATCAGGTCTCTCCAAATGCCCTCCTTTGCACACAAATTCTTGAAGGCATTGGAGAAATATTCTCCACCACGATCACTTCTCAATGCATTGATCTTCTCCCTTGTTTGGTTTTATACCAAGGCCTTATACTCCATGAACTTGGAGAAGACCTCATCCCTTTTCTTTATAAACAAAATCCAAGTTTTACCAAAATAATCATCTATGAAAGTGACATAATACCTGTGTCTCATAAGAGATGGAGAAGAGAAGGGCCTGCATACATATGAATGCACCAACTTCAAAATCCCTTTGGCTCTGTTGTCTTGGCCCTAAAAAGAAATCTTCGCATACTTGCCAAGTGTGCACCCCTTGCGCACATCCCGTTGATCAAAACTACATGTTGGTAATCTTGTGGCTATCTGTTGAAGAATCTTCAGCACCCCACGATGCAAGTGTCCCATGTGCCTATGCCAAAGTTCTCCAACATCTCTACTCTACTCACCACCTGCCTTGTTGCACATGTCTCAACTTGCAACTTGTAAAGGTTCTTCGCCCTCACACCTATCTACTTCACTGCTCCAGAAGCTAAGTGTTTGAGGTAAGCCTTACCTCAATTGAAGATGACATCATATCCCTTGTCTTCAAGGGTAGCTACTGAAACAAGGTTCTTCTTCAAACCTAGAACATAGAGGACATCAGTGAGATGGAAAGGGCTCCCAAACTCCCTCTCAAAGCTGACAATACTAACTCCCCTAGATGTGTACTTGCCATCATCTCCTAGCTCGATCTAAAACTGCATGTCCTCCTTCAGCTAGCTGAAATACTTTTTGTTCCCGATCATGTGGAAGGAGGCTCCAGAATCAACATACCATGTGTTGCTCCCTATTGAGCTTGCCATGCAAGCTATCAATGAGAAATCTTTCTCAGACTGAGCAGCAAACCCCTCTAACTCAGCTGATGCAACCGCATGATTCTTACTGGACCTCTTATTCCGATTAGGACACTTAGTAGCATAGTACCCAAACTCATGACAATGGAAGCACTTGATCTTACTCAAATCCCTCTTCTTCTTCCCGCCCTTCTAACTGGACTCATCCTTCTCTTTGCCTTTCTTGCCCTTAGATTTGTCTGCCACAGCAAAGTTCTCCTCATCCTCTGTCATTATTGATCTACCATCTCAATGTTGCAAGAAGCGTCCCCCCCCGGGGTTCCAAGGCCCAAAGCACGTCCCGTGCGGATGCATCCAGGAAGTGTCCCCGAAAGCGCGCTTCCACCTATTTTGGACGCTTCCTGGAAATTTCGGAAGCTTTCCTCCGAAGCGCACTTCGTACGACGCTTCAGCAATACGACGCATGGTGCTTCAGAGGGCGAAGCGTACGCTTCCGTACGATTCTGGAAAAGCGCCACGTTGTTTAGAAAATCGTTTTTTTTTTAGGTGAGTTTGCTTGTTGGGGGTGGGTCCACCTTGGGTTAGGGTGAGAAATGAAGGCAAAAAAAATATAAATATAGCAAATGCTCCCTCATGGTAATGTTAAATTCTTAAAGTAAAAGTGACATTCTCCTTTATTTTTCATTTTCATCCTTTTACTTAAATTTTTAACATTACCATGAAATGACTCAGGATGTTTGAGAGTGGTTCCAGCCTCATTGAACTTCATATGGAGAAAATAGAATTTCATATCCTATTCAAAATTCAACAGACTTAACAGTTTTCAGGAATTCAGGATCAATGGGATTGTGGCATTTCATTAGATTATATCACGTAGGAAGGTATGTGATTAGCATTTAATCAAGAGCGCAAAGCCCTATATGTACCCTAGTGTTGGTGGTGTTAATTGTTGAACTCCCTTGTCACGCAGCATGCCCTTAGCAAAAAATTACCTTTCAATCAAGTCAAAATCATCGATCAAGCATGTTAAGCTTTTTCTACCATATTTTAAGTCTTGAATTAGGTAGGTTGATCAAAATTGGGCAATGTTGACTAATATCCCTAGACAATCGAGGTAGAGGCAAAGGCTAGACAACAAGAGAAGAATCTAGATTCTAGATGGTTGTTGCATCTAAATGGTTGATGCTCGAATAATTAATCATTAATGTACAATGGGTGTTATATCTATCTAGATTTATGCAAAAATATGCATGTTTTCATGTCTTCTACAACTAATTTGGTATTTGGGATGTTTGTTTTGAGTATAAATGCAAAAAAATATTAAAAATATACATATATATAGCAGACGCTTCGCTTCCTAGATTTTTGGAAAATAATGCTTCCGCGTCCCCACTTCCAAAAAACGTCCCCGCTTCATGCAACATTGTACCATCTCGAGTCCCTCTTTAGATCTCTTCCTGAATGCTGTTGGTCCATAACCTTTCCCAACCAAGAAAGTTCTCTCATCCACTAACAACATCCCAGAAACTATACCAAGACTTATGAAGTCCTAGTAGAGCAACAATGCTCACAAGGTCACTTTTTGGTACAGTGACACCCACACCACCTAGCTTATCTTGAACTTGAGTGGACTTCGAAAGATAAGAGACAATGGGCTCTCCTTTGCTCATCCTGATGCTCCTTAGCTTCTCCTTGAGAGCTAACTCCCTAGCATCACTAGTACCCTAAAACAGATCCAAGATGGCATTGAACATCTCAAACGTTGTCCTCTTCTCATAGAGATGAGGAATAGTATGATCTTTCACCCCCTCTAGAATAATCCTCTTTGCCTTGATATCATTCTTAGTATGTCGGGCCAACGGTTGGGGATATTGGGGTGGCAGGATTTGATTCTTGATAAACTCTCCCACCCCATTATCCTCCAACACTATCATGATCCTTTCGTTCCATGAGGAGAAGTTTGATGCTCCATTTCAACAATGATCTGCTATTAGTCCTTGGTATCCCATCCTCCTCGTCCAAAGAACTGCTCTTCACAAATCTGATCTCTTGGTGTTGGTCTTTATGTTGTTCTTTGCTCTAATACCATGTAGAGTTTCCTTGAAATTTTGCATCTGCATGAATGAACAGACTGAAACTAACTTCGATTCACCAAGACATAGAATTTCTCTACTCTAAATAAGCAGCAGAATAGAAATAGTGATTAAAACACAGTTACACAATAACAAAATAATTTTGCTAGGGAACCTGACTAGGAAAACCCTCTCCTTGCTATAGAATTATTAACAAAGTTTAAGCAATAGATCTCTTACAAGGCAATACAATTTCACTAGAAGACACATTTGTTCTCTCTTCTTAGACTAAGCATGAAACACCCTGCAAATAGCCCTAATCCAGCTCCTCTTTCCTTGCACAGTGTCTCCCTATTTCCTAGCATTGGAAGTCTCTTATTTCCTAGCCCAGAATAGGCTCCTATTGTTTGGGAATTTACTCCTAAATCCTAGCGCAAACCTGCAAGGAAATTCTCTCTCTCAAATCTGTGTACAGGGTTCTCCTTGATATGCTCTCCTAGCAAGAAGCTCTCCTCTCACAAACTCATGCAAACAATAATGATACAAGTTGTGCCTTCATCCTCCTTTTATCAATTTGATTCATGCTAATTTGGGCAAGTATAAATTTAGAACAGCAGTTGTGATTGATAAGTTAATTTAGTTCGAACTGAACCCTCTCGACTCATAACTTGGATTTATAATTAGTCTTTGCCTCAATCAAACCTAAAGCTCCCAACTCATCTTATCCCAAACTCAAAATGCCTGTTAGAAGTCAGCTTGACTGTTCTTCCAACTCCACGCATGAGATCACCAACTCGTCCATTGCCACAAAGTTACAAACTCGTCTATGAGAAAAGAAAGACTGATCGTGGTCTTTCTTGACTAAAGCAAGAACCAAGAAGACCTTCTTTCGCTATTATTTTAAACATTTTTCTAACAATAAATTAGCATGAGGCCCATATATTATAGCACAAGAAAAAAAGTAGGAAATCAGATTTCCCCCGTAGAAAGGATATCCAGAAATTCCTGGGACATGTTTCCTAGGCATTTTCACACCAAAAACATCTCCTTTGCAATAATAATAAGGAATAATGATGTTTCAATTTCTTTGGTTATACCTCTCTAATGCACAAAATAAAAAAGACGATGATAAAGAATCAGACATGTTATATGAAGAAAACAATAGTGAGATAACACTTTTGGACAGACTGCAATATGCCTTCTAGATATCAAATGCAGATATTTTCAATATACATAGTAAATTATAGGATCAAACCACTTAACATATTAGTTAATTATGGTAGTGCTCAGAATTTTGTCAATCTAAAAAAGGATTCAGTACTAGATTCATTTGTATATCCAATCAAAGAATTCCAACTAATTGCACAACATGCGGCTTTTGTATTAGAATGTCATAAGGTCCCATTAAGCATGGGCAACTGCAATCTGAATAATCACTTTATGCCATAATTATTAGAGGAAACGACATATGAGCAGCTCAAAGGCTAATAACTCTAGAAACTTTGCGAATGAGCTTAGAAAAATTTATAAGATGCAAGTTAGAAGGGTGTTGTTCCAGACTTATTGCCTCCTTCAACTCCTAAAAAGCTTATTGCCTCACCAAAAGGACAAACACATCAAATGTGTCACACTGTCAAGTAATAATATAATGAAACTATACCACCGCAATAAATCTCAAATAAAATGTATCCAAATACATCAGAATCCACAAAGATACCTAAGAAATAGATGCATGACAAATTATGCAATAATCAATGTCATAAGAGAAGTCTAAACAAAGGAGATCATCGTCAAACTACCCTCTTTGATGATCTCTCAATTCAATTATGAACAGCAATTATCCCGAATTTTACGCACAAGCCAAATAGAATCCAATAAATTTTGGCATTGGCAACCTAGAGTCTCACACCTTTAACATAATAGAATACTTTACCCATTTTACACTTGTTGCATTTTCTTCCCAATTATTAGACAATGCATTACACCAACTTTATAGCCTCTCGAAAATCTTAAACCTTACCAATAATCTCTTTCTCTGTCCCTATATTTATTTCAACTCTTGTATGCTATAACTCTGCAACTCTACCCTTATTGCTCCTCAAGGTTTTTGTCTATTATCACCCACATCAAAGCCATGCCCCGCAAGTTTTAATTGCCATTCTTTAAATTTGGGAAGGGGCAAACTCTTTTCCTTCCTTTGAACAAACTAATACATATGACCCTTCAACCAAGTAGAAAACTGATACAATACCTTTTCATGCCTATGGCAACCCCATCTTAACAACATATTCACATATTTTTAATATTTACCTACCTTTTCCCTGTGATAAGCCATCATTGAGTAAAAACAGCCTACCAATGTGAGATACCTGTAAGTGAAACCAAGTTCCTTTCTATCCAAACAAAATCGTTATAAAACTACAATCTGTGAAAATTCAAAATATAACAGATAATCATAGCGAAGAAACCAAAGAAATACAAGAAAATGGAGTGTCAAAGAACATTGCTATCAGCTTTAAGCAAAGGCATAACATGAAGTAAGAAGGAATGGATCATATATTTACCTGTTAGATGAACGTCAGGAAAAATGGTAAGGTAAACAAAACAAGCTCTGCAAATATTTGAAAAGAAAACTCCCAATCTACGATACCAAGCAAACTAGGAAAGAACTAAACAAATGCCACAAGGAGATTTCCAAGCCAAAAGTCTAACAGATTGCCCAATAGTATAATAAGCTAATACACGTCAGGCAAAGTATGAGAATGGACAAACACTTGCACTGATTATAAAAGCAACACTTTTACTTAAATGCCAGTTATTCTAGTGGGTGACTTCTGCTAGTTTGAATGTAAGTATCATGAGTTTTTGCACAAGAGAAGCAAGGTGCACTCTACAGCCCAGATAGTGGTTATCATAGCTTTTACTCGAAGTTGTAGCCAGAAAATCAAATAAATGCAAGAAGATGGAATGTAAAAGAAAGTTGTTATGAGCTTTAAGCAAAGGTGTAACATAAGGTAAGAAGAAATGGATCATACATTTCACAAAGAGATGGGCATTGCCACATTAGGAAGGATCATGAGGTAAACAAAACAAGCTCCACAAAGATTTCAAAATAAAACTCCCAAACTGTGATACCAGGTAAACTAGGAAAGATCTAAATAAATGCCATGAGTAGGTTTTCAAGCCAAAAGTCTAACAGATGGCCCAATACTACATTAAGGCCAATACACCTCAGACAAAACATGTGATTGGAACCACTTGAACGGATGATAAAAGCAACAATTCTACTTAAATGCCAGTTATTCTGGTGGGTATTTTCTGCACCCTGAGAAACAAGGTGCATTCTAGAGCCCAGGTAAGGCTGGTCAGGGTGGGAGTGATCGGGCATGAGGAAGAATGACGAGTTAAACAAAACAATCTCCAGAAAACTTTCAAAAGAAAATTCCCAGACTGTGATACCAGGCAAACTAGGAAAGACCTAAATAAATGCCACAAGTAGGTTTTCAAGCCAAAAGTCTAGCAGATGGCCCAATACTACATTGAAGCCAATACACCTCACACAAAGCATACGACTGGAACCACTTGACCTGATGGTAAAATCAACAATTCTACTTAAATGCCAGTGATTCTGGTGGGTATTTTCTGCACCTAGAGAAGTAAGGTGCATCCTACAGCCCAGGTAGGGCTGGTCCGGGTGAGGATGACCCCTTGATTCTTCATTTTTGTGTTCCTATGTAATGGTGCACCGAATCTAGATGATGCACTTGGTGCAGTGAATATGGACAATAGCAGAGAGTCATCTTAACCCAGGTCTGATATGCATCTCAGGATTCCTTGAAATACACATTCCAAATGGGCATTTCTGCTAATTTAAATGCAAACAACGCAAATTTCTGCACAATGAGTATTGAGGAGCTGGTTGGGTAGGAGCAGTGTTGTTAAAAGCGTGTTCTAAATGCACTTTTTTCAAAAAAGCGCGCGTTTTTCCCTTTGCCGAATTAAACGCGCTTTTTATGGGAAAAAAGCGCCATAATTTTTTTTTGCCGCTTTTTTCTGAAAAAAGCGCGGGGGTAGCGGGCAGCGGGTTTTTAAATGAAAAATTAGATTTTTCATTTGCCATTCGGACAGCAGCGCGCGCGAGGAAGAGGAGAGGAGCTAGGAGAGAGGAGCTGGAGGGTTTCTTGGCGATTCGAAGTGGCTAGACTGACTATTTCAAGAGGAGATCACCATTTTCACCGTAGAAACGGTATGTAGGTTAATTTTTTTTTGTTTTCATTGTTTCAAAACATTGTTTTTCTATGTTTTTAATTTTTTTTGTTGAAAAACTTCATATGGGCACCATTTTTTTTTGTTTTCATTGTTTTTAAAGAATTGTTTGTATTTCTTCATTGATTTGGGATGGGTAACTTGGTATGGCTATGGTAACCAATTTTTTTTTTTTGTTTTCATTTTTTTTAAACATTGTTTATGTTTTTTCATTGTTTTTGGCATTTGCTTTGCCATTTGGTTGGGTAACTTGGGTTTGGAACTTTGGATTCTAGAAATTTGTAACTTGTAATTTTGTAAATGGAAAACGCTAAATTGTAATCCTAAATTCATATTTCCTAATCCTTATAATTTTAATTTTTTCCCATAGGTTTGCAACTTCAAAGTTAAAAAAAACATGCCAAGGAAATTGGATCCTTTCTGGGATTATGGTGAGCCTGCAGCTCCGAATGATAGACAAAACTTGACTTGCAAGTTGTGTGGAAAGGAGATACACGGGGGGGTGTATAGGTTGAAGTATCACCTTGCACAAATCCCTGGACATGATGTGGGGCCTTGTACAAATACAACTCCTGAACTTATCCTAAGAGCCACGAGAGCACTGGGAGAATTAGAGCAGACTAGAGAGGCCAAAGAAGAACTGAAAAGGCAACTAAGAAGGTCAGCTTAAGGAAGTGGGCCAAGTGGCGCTGGTTCTACTGCAGCATCAGTCAATCCGGTAGATGCATCATCATTTTTTGTTCCTCGAACCACACCTGGTTCACAGCCATCTATCGATTCAATGCTAAAAAGAACCGAGAAAGAAGAAGCTGACAACTTGCTAGCAAAATTTCTCCTCTAGAGTGATATTCCTTTCAGCATCGTAAGGAATAATCCTTTTTTCCAACCTGCTGTTGATGCTATTGCCAGTGTTGGCCCGGGGTAAAAATTCCCTTCTTATCATGATTTCAGAGGCCGGATTCTTCAAAATCAAAAGCGTGACTGCACCCAAAGATTGGAGGATTTTAGGGCATCATGGGCAAAAACAGGATGCACTGTTATGTCAGATGGTTGGACTGACCAGAAGGGGAGAAGCCTTTTAAACTTCTTGGTTAGTTGTCCCAAGGGGACTATGTTTATGAAATCTGTTGATGCATCTCACCAAATCAAAGATGCAAAAACTTTATGTGATTTGTTGGATGCGTTTATTTTGGAGGTGGGTGAAGAGCATGTTGTCCAAGTCATCACGGACAATGCTGCAAATTATGTTGCTGCTGGTAGGATGCTTATGGACAGGCATCCTACTTTTTTTTGGACACCTTGTGCTGCCCATTGTATTGATTTGATGTTAGAGGACATAGGGAAAATTCCCTTTGTCAAAGATATTGTTGACTCATCAAGAAGTATTACAAAATTTATATATAATCATACATCTGTGCTTAGCTTGATGAGAAGATTCACCAACAACAAAGAGTTGGTGTGCCCTGCCATTACACGGTTTGCCACCAGTTTCATATCTCTTCAATCCCTCTTGAATTCTATGTGGGATGTGAAGAGAATGTTTCTTTCAGAGGACTGGCGACGTTTGACAATGAGTCGCAAACCAGAAGGAGAGGCCGTATGCAGACTAGTTTCATACCAGGAAGACTTCTGGGCGGGAGTGCAGGAGGTGTGTGATGTTACTGAACCTTTGGTAAAGGTTCTTCGGTTGGTTGATGGTGATAAGCCCGCAATGGGCTATTTGTATGAAGCCATGGACAGGGCCAAAGAAGCCATTCGGGCCTACTATGATGACAAAGGGAGATGATGGGTTTCAGAAACAACTCCTTCTATGGGGAGTGATTGATGAGCGATGGAACAACACACTCCATCGTCCCATTCATGCTGCAGGGCTTTTCCTGAACCCTGCATTTTCTTATGCATGTGGGTTTGATTTTGATGCTGAGATCATGGATGGATTCTTATCCTATGTTCAGAAAATGGTGCGATCTCCAAAACAACGTATAGAGATCTCTAAACAAATTGAGACATATAGGATGGCAGGTGGCACATTTGGCTTTGAGATGGCTGTCAATGATAGGCTGATTAAAATGCCAGGTATTTTTTAGTTTGTAACTTTGTTTCAAATTTCATTGTCCCTTCAAATTCCATTTTTTTCTTATGTTTATTTAAAATTTTATTTGTAATTTTGTTGTAGATGCCTAGTGGAAAATGTATGGTGCCAGGGTACCCCCTTTTGCAAAAGTTGGCCATTCGCATCCTCAGCCAAACATGTAGCTCCTCAGGATGTGAGCGCAGCTGGAGTGTATTTGAAAAAATACACAATAAGAAGCGCAACAGGTTAACACTTCAACATTTAAAATATTGCAAATTTCGAAATAAATTTTTGAATTCATTAAACAATATTTTTTTATTAATTATTAATTATTATTTCATGATCTTTGTACAGGTTGGAGTCCCAGAGACTTAATGACATGGTGTATGTCTACTACAATCTTCGATTGTGGGTGAGGCAACTGGAGAAGACACCTGATGTGGATGCCATCTCATTGGATGGCATTGACACCACTGCTGCATGGAGGGTCGAGGCCGAGAGACCTCTCATGGAGTCTGCTGATGATTGGTTAGGGCAGGATGTTGTGGAGGGGGAGGAGGAGCAGGAGCAGGTGGAGGAGCAGGAGGAGGCGGAGGAGGAGGAGGAACAGGAGGAGGAGGTGACACCGCCTGCCCGGGCTACCACTGCCACCAGTAGAGGACGTGGTCTACCTCCTGTACCTATTTCTAGTTCTTCAGCTAGTAGAGCACATCAGACTCCACTGCCCTCTCCACTAGCACAGACACCAGCATCTACATCGAGAGGGAAAGGGAAAGGGAAAGCTATTGCATTTTCTCGCAAGAGGGCAGAGGAAATCAATAGGATTAGAGTCTAGACTTTCATTTTATTGTATATGACATTATGACATGATGAGATACTGATACATTATCATATTTTTTGTTGATATTTTGAGGCTGAGTTGGGACTCAGGAGTCAGGAATTACTATTCAGGACATGATTCAATGTTATGTGTGATTTTAGCGCTAGAAATGATATTAAACATCTTATATATTAGTTTTTTTATCATATTTATGTGCCAATGTATTTATTTTATGTTCTAGATGGTTTAGATATTGAAAAAGTTGAAAAAAAATGAATTTTGTTCCAAACGCTTTTTTCCCGCTTTTTCCGCTTTTTTCCCGATTTTTCCGATTTTTTCGTTTTTTTCCCCGCGCCGATTAAATCCCGCTCCCGCTTTTAACAACATTGACACCGAGAACTTCCAGGAGGGAAGTAGAGGAGCAGCGAGATGGCAATGAATGGGATAAGAAACCAGGAAAGACTAGACCAAGCCTCAAACTTCGTAATGTGGAAGGCCAGAATCCTATCCATTCTAGACAGAAATCATGTCAAGCACTTCACCTTGAGCATGATAGCTATCCCAGTTGACCAAGCTGATAACGACAAGAACGAGGAGGCAATGGTGAGGGCCAAGAACAAATTCTTAACAGGTTCAAGGACCATGTGGTACCACACATTGCTGAAAAGGACACGGCAAATGAGATGTGGGAGGCCCTAAAGAAATTGTACTAGCATACTTCTGTGCAGAGAAGGATGTTACTCGAATATCAGTTGTGATCATACCAAATGCAAAAGGGAGAACAGATTGACCCCTTCCTCGGTCGATTGAAGGAGATCCAGGATCAGCTAACTTCCATTGGGGCCATGTCGAATCAATAATTGATGGTGAGAATAGCCTTGAACACAGTCTCAGAAGACTGGGAGGTGTTTGTCCAGAGCATACTAGGCAGGGCGACCCTTCCAGATTGGGAGGAAATGCGAGCTACACTTCGCCAAGAAGAGATCAAAAGGTTGAGCAAGGCAGGAAGCAGTGGCAAGGGGATCAAAATCAAGGAGGAGGTGGATGTTGCCCTACCATCTGAGGGAAAGCAGGAGAAACGAAAGAAGGACCTCTCCAAGGTCAAATTCTTCCACTGTGGGGAGTTGGGTCATTATGCGACCCAGTGTCCAAGGAAGAAGAGCAAGGGAGAGGCCTCTAAGACCAAGGTTGCGCCAGCAAGGGTAGAGAAGGAAGTGGAGACAAACGATGATTGTGCCATGAGTGCACACACGCCACTTGAGCGAAAGTGGGCAGACATCGAGATGTAGTCAGATGGACAGCAAGCGATGAGGGGTAGGATCCTCGAGGTACCCAGCCTCTTGGATTAGACCTTGCTACGAGAGCCCTGAAGAGGTGTAGAAGTACTGGTAGATGTCAGTAGAGACGGATGCAGATGGAACGACAGAGGGAGCTACAGTGCAGGATTCACAGGACAATGTGCAGCAGCAGTGCGAGAAGCACAGAAGTGTTGCACTAGTGCAAGATGGCACAAAGAGGTGTGCAACAATGCGAGATGCATGGAGTTGTTGCAGCAACGCAGAGGTCAAAGAGGGAGCATTTGTCAATGATAGAGGGAGTTTCAGCATCGAGGGTGTCTCTAACCTTACAGAGATGTCAGAGTTGGGAGATCATTTACTTAGTTCTTCGTAACTGGGTTGCAATGCAGCACTTAGCATTTGCAGTGCTATGGGCAGCACGATGCAACAGGATGAGAGGGAGTTGCAATACGGATACATCAATGGCAGTGGCAGGGCCATGGGTAGCAGTACATGATGCAGCAGTGCAAATGATGGGCAGCAGGACTTGCATCAGCACAGGGACCAATGCTGGATGATCAGGGTGATACTCAATGAGGAGCATTGCTAGAGCACAGTCCTCGCTAAGAGGGAGTGTTGATTTGGGGTAGCATTGGATGTGCTCTAGCCACGGAAATTGGTGGAGAGGCTAAAACACATGAGATCTCCAATACCCAGAAAGAGTTTGGGCAAACTCTAAACAGTTTGGGAGATATTAAAATAATTAATTTTTTTAATGGAGTCCCTAAGTCTAAACTTAGGGAAAATAAAATATTAATGTGAATTAATATAAAACTGTGTTAGAATTGTTCAAAAGTCATGGATCAAGCCAGATCTAATCTTAGCCGTTGATTAGGGACTTAATCTAAGTCGTTGATTTGTCAATGAGAAAAGTATAAGAGGAGGCTTGAGGGTCACTTGGAGAACACACAAAGAGATCAATATTTCGATTTTTTAGGGCTAGGTTTGCTGAGAAAGTTGAGAGAATGAACAGAGTTGCAGCTGAGGGTCAGTGAATACAGAAGCAGAGAGGCAAACACAGCACAAGGAGGATCAACACGGTAGCCGGAGAGAGGGACGCAAAACCAGACAAGGGTTCACGCAGAGCTAGCCAGGGCTCACGTAGAGGCAGCGACGAGTTGCACAGTGCCTCAGAGAACTAGCGTGGGTGACGCAAAGGACCAAAGGATTGATCCAGTGCCTCCAGAGGCTAACGCAGGGCAAAGCCAGAGTGACGTTGGGCTAATGCTAGGCCAGAGAGAGCTAACGCAATCCCTAAAGACTGATATTGGGGTTTTGTGGGGCAGATTGGAGCTGTTGAGCTACTGGAGTGTTTATCCAGGGTTTCAACTGGAATATCTGCTTCCGAGTAGAGAGATACTACTGCCAAGATTTTTCTCTATTGGGTGAGCCAGATTTGGCACCCAGATTGTATTCTGAAACTGCACCTAGATTGTATTCTGAAACTGCTTAATAAATCAAACCCTCAGATAGTTGCACCAGTTTTCCCACATTGGGTTGTTCCGGGGACATTAGTCCAAAAACAACGGTGTCACTTGTGTGCTTGTTTCTATTTCCTTCAATTGATGATCTGTAATGTGTTGAGCATGTACTTGTATTTATTTCCAATATTTACATGGTAAATAACTTGTTAATTAACATAAATCAGTAAAGTACCTGAAGGGTTTCTAACAGTTAAACTTAGAAACTTCAACAATTCATCATCACTATGATGCACCACTGTCATGTTGCACTATGCTACACCATTCAACATCATTATGTTGCCCCAGTGTCATGCTGCACTTTATCATCACTATGCTACACTATGCTGCACTTTTCATGTTGCATCCATCATGTTGTCACCTACATGCTGCATACATCAATACTATCATGGAACAGCCTTAGCTACTTGCCATGGCTTGTAGCCTAGCAAAGTAGCGAGCTACCAAGTTCCTAAATGGAAGTGATACCCTTAGACTTCTAATATAGAGACAGCTACCCCCAACGTACCTATGCTTTAGAACAGTTGAAATTAACACTGATGCTGCTAAGCTTCCTTTGCAACGTTAGTTGTATTTGTGACAGCGAATTAAGTCTTCTTTAGGCCTGAGATTAGGGCCCCTTCTAGGCCTCCTTCCTGCGTCTCTAGGGTAGCGTATGAGTAGCATATAGAAGGCTAAGTATATGCTTCCTCCTTAACTATGGCCACAGTGTTTAGGGTACTCAAGCACAACGTTAGGGTGACTATGTATTCCCTATCATTAGGCCAGCGTATAGATCTCAATACAGTGGATAGAGTCTCCATTACAACAGCGGACATTAGGAGTTGTTCAGACATCAGATTAAGGCTCTCTTCTACTATGTTTTGAGGGTCTCTTGTAACAGCAAATTGTGACCAGCGGCTAGGGCATTTAGGTTTATCCTTCAGCTGAGTGTAAGCCTCTTTTATGAGGGCTTACACTTCACTGCCCTCCTTGACATAGTTGTGTGCGCAACTAGGGCTCAGGACTTCTACATTATGGTAGCATTGAAGCCTATCATCATACCTGTGTTAGGCCTTCATCTCCATGCCAGTGTTAGGAGCTAGGGCATCTTCTTTAGGGTTGCGTAGAGCCTTCTTTCCATGACAGCATCTAGGGCATCTCTTAGGGCAATGTATCCTCTTAGGGACTCCTTCCACTAAAACCCAAACAAGTGGAGAGGAAGAGATCACAAGAGGTGTGAGTGTGTGTCTCAAATTACTTGCAAACCTCTTCTATTTATAGTAAAATGTTGAGGATAGATGGGGGTAATTTGGTTGCTAGCCAACCTTGACGAATTGTCACATAACACAATTAAATTCATATCTCCATGAATACATGTCGGAATTGGATGATCTTTAAATCAATCCTACACCTCTCGATGAGAGGAATCCAAGAAAAATAGCAGTTGCCATGAATAAGTAGAACCCCATGGAATTTGGCCCTAGTTGCCAATTTTAACACTCCCTCTCAACTAGGGAGAACTCCATTTCCTAATACATCTGTAAGTTGATACTATGTCTGCCATCAATGCCCTGCACTGCTCTGTTGAACTATGAAGAAGAAGAAGTGATCGAGAATGTATCATACCATCCACTATTGACCTAAAGTCAGTCCCATATAAAAGAGAGTGTCTCATACCACTCTTACTGATCCAAAATCAGTTCAAAATCAAGAAAGTGTGTCATACCACTCTTACTGATCCGAAATTAGTTCCAAATAAAGAGAGTGTATCATACCACTCTTACTGATCCGAAATCAATTCCAAATAAAGAGAGTGTGTCATAACACTCTTACTAAGCCGAAATCAATTCCAAAAGAGAGTGAGTTATATCACTCTAACTGACCCAAATTCAGTTCCAAATGATCCCATATCAATATCATCCTAGCATAGCGAGTACGGTAGTAACATGATGCTTCCATCGATACTACTATGGTCCTTATCCTCATTTCCCTACTCATTGGCCAGATGAGAGGTACTTCCCATGAGTCCCAAACTGCATGGGTAGGATGTCTCAGCAGGAGAAGGATGAACCACTCATCCTGCCCACATGTCGACAGGGGTATCCCAGAGGAAGGTTGAACCACTCACCCTGTATACAACAAATCACTAGGGGAAGGTTGAACCACTCACCCTATGACTATTTCTTAGCAAGAGAAGGATGAACCACTCATCCTACCTACATAGCAGACCACTAGGGGAAGGTTGAACCACTCACCCTATGGCTGCTCATCGCTCCAAGATGTACCCCAAAGGCCCCCGGAGCTCCGAGAGCTCAATGTCCATATCATACAGGACCCTTAGGAGAGAGTCTCTCCACGACTCCAGTCATTCTTGAAAAGTCAAGAATTTGAACTTTCCTAGGGGCTTCGATAGAATATTGGCGACCTACACATTAGTCCCAATGCAATGGAGCCTTCTTGGTCTTCTATGCATCATATCCCAGATAAAGTGGTACCTAATATCAATATGCTTGGAGCGATCATAGAACACGGGATTCCTCAACAATCGAATCCCCCTTTGGCTGGCACAGAAGATCACAATGCTATCCAACACATTTCCAAACATATAACTGAAGAGCTTCCTCAACCAAGCAGCTTCACACAAGGTCATACTCGTAACTGTGTATTCGACCTCAGCGATGCTCAAAGCAACCAATTTCTGCTTCTTGCTCATCTAGGATATCAAAGCAGAACCCAAAGAGAACCAGCACCCAGAAGTGCTCTTGCGATCCTCCACACTGCCTGCCTAATCAGCATAAGAATAATCATGTAGCGTCACATTTCCGACATTGTATCTCAATCCATGACAAATTGTGCCCTAAAGATATTTCAATTGATTCTTAGCACTCTAGTGAGGCTCAACCATATATGAGCTCAACATGCTAACTGCAAAACATATATCCAGACGGGAGTTCACCAAGAACATCAAAGCTACTATGAGTTTATGAAACTCGGAGGCATCTCCCAAATCAGTTCCAGCATCACTATCACATAGCTTCTTAAAGTTAGGCTTCATCGAGGTAGTCACAGGTTTGCAGTTCACCATTCCAAATCCAGAATCCAACTCCCTCTTACTTTTGTAAATGAGAGGCTCTATACCTGCCAGAAAGAGACCGTCCACATAAGGTTCTATTATGAGAGGTCTATCATCCACAACCTTGAAGCAATGGTTTGGATCGGCTTCACTCCTAGTGAATCTCAGCTTCATCAGAAAATTGTCAATCCTCTCATACCAAGCTCGGGGTGCTTGCTTTAAATCATAGATAGCTTTCCTTCACTTGCATACATGAGATTCCCGATCATGAATCTGAATCTCAAACCCCTCGGGTTGTTCCACATTTCAGGTCTTGCTACATGAGGGAATGGTCACCTTGTAAGTTTTCCTTCAATACATCTCGGACATGTACCTCCATGCTCTTCTTGAATTTAAGCATCCCTGTCACCATTTGACTGTTGATTTGGGGTAGCATTGGATGCTCTCTAGCCATGAAAATTGGTGGAGATGCTAAAGCACATGAGATCTCCAAGACCCAGAAATGGTTTGGGAAAATTCCACTCAATTAGAGAGATATTAAAATAATTAATATTTTTAATGGGTTCCTAAGTCTAAACTTAGGAAAATAAAAATATTAATGGCTATTAATATAAAACTGGGTGATAAGGTTCTAAATGACAAGGATCAAGCCAAATCTAATCTTAGTCATTGATTAGAGATTTAATCTCGGTCATTGAAGACTCGACAGAAAAAGTATAAGAAGAAGCTTGAGGGTCAGTTGGAGATACACCAAGTTGATCAATCAATTCGATTTTTTGGAGCGGCGTTGCTGAGAGAAATCCAACCAATGATCATAGTAGCAGTGAGGGGCAGTGAGTGCATAGCAAAGAGACAAAGATAGTGTCGAAAGACTAGCGCAGAGGCAGAGAAGGCTACGTAGAGCCAACGAAAGCCACGCAGAGGGCCAGAGTGACTACATAGAGGCTAGCAGGGTTTCCATGGGTGACGCAGAGGACCAGAGAGCCAGCGTAGAGCAGTAGAAGGTTGACGCAGAGGGTTCCAAGCTGACACAAAGGGTTCTAGGATAACGCAGAGCCTCAGAGAGGCGTTGGAGAATTTTTCGTGTAGCAGACTTGTTGAATATCTACTTTAGAAGAGAGCTATTACTGCCGGATTGATTTCTCTGTAGGGTGAGCCAATTTGGCACCCAGTTGTACTCAAGAAAACTGCTGAATAGTAAAACCCTCAGAACTGTTGCACCGATTTTCCCAAATTGGGTTTTTCCGGGGACGATTGTCCAAAAATAACAATGTCCCTTATGCGTTTGTCTATTTCTTTCAGTTGATGATCTATAGATGGTTGAGACTGCATTTGTGTTTATTTCAGTATTTATATGGTTAAATAACTTGTTAAGTGATTAAACAAGGAGGTGAAATAAACCAGATAGTGTAGGAAGAATTTCTAACGGGTTAGAATTAGAAATTTCAATATGGTATCAAAGCGTTGCAGATCACAGGAAAACTGAAGGCACCATCTTAATCAGAAGATTTGCGGCAGAAACAGTTGTCCCGAGAGACCAAGTTGTTCTTAAGCAGAAGGCAGCAGAGAGGGAGTGACGCAAAGGGCCTGCGTCATCATTACGAGCCAAAGAAAGGGTCAGCGTAAAAGAGGCTCATGAAGAGACATGACATCTTGCTCAGCCAGGTAGGAGTGACGCAGTTGGACAGAGGAGCGATTTAGCCACTGTCGAGATTGCGTAGAGCCAAGAGGCTCAGTTTCTTCAGCTGTTGGGGCCTAGGGAGATGTGGGCAAATTGTGTATTGTGAAGCTAATGGGGTGTTGTTGTCGAAGCAAAACAGTACCTAACGGGACAGAACCAAGGTAGAGGGAGTCGCTACCTAAGCAGATTTCTAGCCAAGAAATCCAGATCAATGTTGCAAGAGCAAAGGGGATTGACGAGGTGTGATTCGACTGTTCGCATAAGGATTTCCAGGAGGGAAATCGAGACTCAAAGGGAGTCTAGAAGAGAACTTCCAAGAGGGAAGTAGAGACTAAGAGGGAGTCGAAGAGAAGAGCGGAGATAGCAATGAACGGATTGAGGGATCAAGATAGGTTGGATGGGGCATCCAACTTTGTCATCTGGAAGGTCAGGGTCCTATTTGTTCTTGATAGACATCAAATCAAGGCCTTCACCTTGAGAACCGTGGCTATCCTAGTCGACCTAGCTAATAAAGAAAAGTATGAGGATGCAATGGCCAAGGCAAAGTGCATAGTCCTTGATGGGGTCAAGGATCATGTAGTTCAGCGTATTTCCAAGAAGGATACGGCAAAGGAGATGTGGGATACCTTAACGACATTATATCAGGGCACTTCCGCGCAAAGGAAGATGCTAATGGAGAATCAGTTGCAGTCATATTAAATGCAGAAGGGGGAGAAGATAGATCACTTTCTCAGCAGGTTGCAGGAGATTCGGGACCAACTTACTTCCATAGGGGCCACGCTGGATCAGGAGTTAATGGTGAGGACTTCCTTGAACACAGTCTCCGAGGAGTGGGAGACATTTGTCCAAAGCATTTTGGGCAGAGCGAATCTTCTAGGTTGGGAAGAGTTATGGGCAGCTCTTCGCCAAGAAGAGATCAAATAGCTGACCAAGGCGGGAAGTAGTAGCAAAGGAAGTCGAATCAAGAAAAGAGGAAGAGGATGCAACTCTAGCATCTACGGGGCAGCAAGGGAAGAGGAAGAGTAAGGAGCTAGGCCATCTTCTTTAGCGCTGTGTAGAGCCTTCTTTCCATGACAGCATCTAGGGCATCTCCTCATAGGGCAACATATCCTCTTAGGGACTCCTCCTTCCACTAAAAACCAAACAAGTGGAGAGGAATAGATCACAAGAGGTGTGAGTGCGTGTCTCAAATGACTTGCAAAACTCTTCTATTTATAATAAAACACTGACGATAGATGGGGGTAATTTGGTTGTTGGCCGACATTGACAAATTGTCACATAACACAATTAAATTCATATCTCCATGAATACATGTCGGAATCGGATGATATTTAGATCAATGCTACACCTCTCGATGAGAGGAATCCAAGAGAAATATCAGTTGCCATGAATAAGTAGACCCACATGGAGTTTGGCCCTAGTTGCCAATTTTAACAAGTACGAAGTGTCCACTTGGTTCCATGATTTCGAAGCTCTTTTACTCAATTACTCTAATGATTTATTCTACTGGAAGGTGAGAGGATGCATTGTATCTTATACAAGATTGCAAGTGGCTCTCCATTTGGGGTTTGGTCTCCCTATACGGGGTCCAAACCCTCCAAAGGGTCATATTGGCACTTGTAGGGTAAGCGTTGCGAGCCATGGACCTTTACCATAGGATAGAGCAAATTGCCACTTCATGGATCCCTCAGCAACATTCATTTATTCCTTGTGTTCCACCTTTTGGATGAGGATGACGCACTTGGACCACCATGCCCAACCGACTTCACAGTTGCACCACACACTTTACAAATGTTCCAAGGCCCAGATGAGGATGTGTTACATCATGGGAGACAGAGGGAGAGCTTATGTCATCATTCTAGCGCTTATAGATGGTATACAAGCATTATTGATCCACATGGAGACCCATGAGGATGTCATTGTGGCCCCACCCCCACTTGGGGACATCACATTTGATTTGCTTGGATATCCAAGGGGCCACCCCCTTTATCACTATGTTTGCAGACTATTTTATCACCTTGGCACATTTTGGATGCCACTAGGCCTCTTTAATGGCCCAACGACTCGTTGTATCTACTATTTTTCCCTCTTGAGAGGCTTATCTTTGTATTATGGAGCTATCTTGGTGGGCTTGTCACCAAGACATGTCATTATTGCACATTATTTTATTATTTGGGGCTTAATTAGGCCTAATTAGGCAAATCAAACTCCTTAGGGAGGATATAAATTGATGAGAGTTCATTTGAATCTCATCATCACTTGGATTTGGATCATGTGTTTCTTCTGGAAATTTCATTGGGCCTTTTGATGGATGAATTGGAGATTTAATGCATTTTGATGTTTGGAAGTGATTCGTAAATTGTCGTGGATATTCTACCAGACAGATCATCACAACTGATAATAATATATTAAAATTTTGAATTTTTACACTATTACAGTTCTGTTAAACTTATAGATTTGTAAATTTAACTGTAATTAGTGCATGCATGCAAATGGAAGTTATGGAGAAAAGTAGAGAACGACAAATTAAGCTCACACACACATAAGACATGAGATATGCTATGGGAAACCCTTTCGGGAGAAAACCCAACTGGAAGGTGAGGTCACTTCGCTCTCTTCCTCTGTCTAGAAAATAAGGCTGCAAATACAAAGAAGTAATGTTTGTGGCTCGTGGGTTGCTACAATGCACAAATCCTCTCTGTGCGCTACCTCCTATCTCTCCTAGCTATCTTTGCTCAGCTATGGAACAAAATGCTCTTGAAAGAATGGAATGCCTCTTCCTCCTAGTCGCTCGGTTATAACACAACCCGATAACCTACTAGTGGTTAAATTTGACCACACCGACTCTTAACTAGAGTTACAATATAGACTCTTATAGAATCTTTTACATCAAAAACACGTGGCTAGCCCCTTTTCCATGAATAATGGGGGCTGATGCAACATCCTCTCGAACCATAGGTGTGAAAACAGGAAGCTCAACTTCTAAGTGGCATAACTTTTGCATACTAACTCTGATTGACGTGCTTCTTGCACCATTGGAAAAATCTTTGTGTGTAGAATAGCATGAAAAGGTGTCGCACTAAAAATGCAAAGTTTTACCCCTAAAAAATGTCGTTTGATGCCTCAAAATGCTCCTAGAAGCTTTCAAACCCCATTTTGCCAAACTGGGTCCTGCCAGTAAAAACAATCCCATCAGTTGATTACTCCACTTTTTCCACTCTAAATGCATCGAGATGGATCACAAACAATATAATGATCCAATCTAGATCAGGAAGAGCTTAATTTCTTGTCTTGGAGCTTCGATTTTCTTGCATCTTGATGATTGGAATAATTTCGCTATACTTGTCAATACCTTTTCATGCTTATTTTGTAATTTTGTCCCATGAAATTGTCTATGAAATATTTTCGTTCATGAAGCTGGTGAACTGCTCTTTGGGTTATGCAAAGTTGTTGGTCTTGTCTTTGTGAGGGATTTTTCATATGATCATTGTGAAGTATGGTGAATTATTGTCCTAGGGGTACATGATTGTTCATGATTTACCTTGATAAGTCATCATTTCCAACATAAAGGAAGTACAAATTTCCTTTAGTAACTTAGTTGTTGTTTGAGACATAAGAAGTTGTTGGGGAATTCCTTGATTGGATTTATGCATATCTAAGCATTCATCTCACTTGACTCCATTTTCCCAATTGGTTAAGCATTGGTCTAGTCCTTAGGTGATCACGAATGAATATTCTTCTCACTTCCCTTCTCTCTTTCTAAGCCCTAACCTAGTAGGCCTCCTATTAATTTTAGGTATGTTCTATGCTTAGAGCAAATTATTTCAATTTTCACAGTTATCTCAATATATTTTCCAGATTAGCAATCACATCAGCATTAAAGTAAATTGCAGATAGAACATAAACATAGATCGCAGAAGACAAACCAAGACAAGGGGACACAAGATGTGGCGCTAGCCAAGGAAAAACCCCAATGTGGGGAAACCCTTGATCAATTCTTCTTATATGTTCTTCAATAGTTCAATAGAGAGAGAGAGATAGTACATATACAACAGAAGTCAACACTTTGACAACATGAGGTAGTTGAACTCAGTTGAAGACATGTTGCTTCAATTGATTCTCCCAGGTGACTCCATCACAATGTTGCACCTATCATTGTGCTCCTCCTCATCATCATGTTGCGCCTCATTGCGTTGCACCATGCTACACCCATCATCACTATGTTGCATCTCATCATGCTTCACTAATCATGATTGTACCCATCATTGTATTGCATCATGTACCATGTTGTCCCATGTGCCATTACTGCACCATGTTGCCACACTATTGTCCCATGTGGCATGTTGAACCATGTTGCCATACAGCATGTCCCATGTGCTTGCAGCACCATGCTTGCCATCGTTGTCCCATATGCTTGTTGCAGCATGCTTGCCATGCTGTCCCAATGTGCTTGTAGCATCATGCTTGTCATGTTGTCCCAATGTGCTTGCAGCACCATGCTTGTCATTGTTGTCCAAATGTGCTTGCAGCACCATGCTTGTCACACTACTAGCACTGTTGTCCCACTGTTAGTCATTGTTGCTCCTATGTTGCAGTATATAGTGTTAGAGTCGGTCTTGAGCCCTCCATCAGCGATCAAAACTCTTTGCATTTTTCATAGGTAGGTGTCTCATCAGTGTCAATTTTTGCATCCCGTTAGGCATGCCATAACCCTGATGGAGGAGCTGATGTGTATACCCCTCTTGGCATTGCTGGTTTAAGTCATTTCAGTTATTAAAGCTCTTTCAAGCCTGTCTTGTCTTCTCTTGAGGTCAATTTCCTAGGTCTAGGGTTTTGGTCAAAAATATTACAAGGTCATGTGTTTGAAAGTCAATGAGTTTTCAGTAAGCCAGAGGGATGATTGTAAAGGTGTCTCTTCTAAATTTTTTATCTTGAATAGTTAATATTCACCTTGGATTTAAAAGCTCTGTTTTTAAAGCCAAGGTCATTTTTCATTTATTTGTAAAAAAGTGATGGAATTTCAAAAGTTTTCAGTCAACAAAATGCAACCCTAGTCCCCTTGCCAAGGTCCCTCAGATGATCTACCTGCAAAAAGAATCAAGCAAAAGCACTAAATCAGTCAATTTCAGGACAAAAGGAAACCAAAAAGACAACAGCATGTAAAGTTTAAAAGTGTCATGAGAAAACATTAAAAAGTGGGTTTTGGGCATGAAATTTTTTCAAATGAAATTTATAAAGGCCCAAACTCCCTCCTTGCACTCTCATTGTGTATTCATAACCCTTGCAAGAGTGATTGGGCGCACTTCCAAGAGAATTGAGGCAAAATCGGGCTCAGGACAGGTGCGCGACATGTCAAATTAGCTGCGCGACATATTGGGCTGCGCGCGACATGTCAGAGAGGCTCACAGAGTGTAATTTTCCAACTGGCGCGACATGTTGGGAGGTGCGCGACATGTTGGGCAGGCTGCGCGACATGTCTAGCTAGTTTTCCCCAGCTCATGTTAGAATTGCTCAAGCTCCATTTCTTCATCAAATTGTTTGAGGTAGGCCTTTCAAACTTGTGAATAGCTGCTGGATGTGTTGAGAAACATCATGAATATCCTTGTAATGATCAAATTATGCAAGAATAAAGACTCCATGTGGCTGTTTATAAATTTGTAAAAGGTGCTAGGTTTTTATTGCTATTTCATTGTTTCCCCTTGTTCTCATTTTCCCTATGTTTCCTATTTCATTTTCCCTATGTTTCCATGGAAATTTCCCTTTTAAATTTGAAAGAAAAATAAACCCTACCCCTTTCCCTTGTAAAAATAAAAATCAAACCCTACCCATTTTCCCTCATTATATCTATGTGAATACATGAAATTTGATAATGCATGTGCAGTGATGTTTGTTTTTCCCTCATTTCCCTGTTTACATATATCCCATTTTCCTTGTAAAAAATCAAACCCTACCCCTCTCCCAAAAGCATTAAAAGACAAAACATTCAAACCCTCATTTTGCTGCACCATATGCATGAGTAACCGCAAGAAATTGTTGGTGAATATGTAGAGAATTTTGTCAATTTTCCCTATTTTCCCCTGTTAATGAAATGCATGCATATTCTCATATGTTTACTTCCTATACATGTATTCCCCATATGCAATGATATTCCAATATTCATGATTATAAATATGTATTCCCATTTGCCATATTGTTTGCATAGTTTCCTTAAATTCCCTGTTATGTTCCTATATTCCTAATTCCTTGTAAAAAGATC
>APFE030471387.1:302943-317595 GCA_000404065.3 Pinus taeda
CACAGGCACCAGCATCTACATCGAGAGGGAAAGGGAAAGCTATTGCATTTTCTCGCAAGAGGGGCAGAGGAAATCAATAGGATTAGACTTTCATTTTACTGTATATGACATTATGACATGATGAGATACATTATCATATTTTTTGTTGATATTTTGAGGCTGAATTGGGACTCAGGAGTCAGGACTTACTATTCAGGACATGATTCAATGTTATGTGTGATTTTAGCGCTAGAAATGATATTAAACATCTTATATATTAGTTTTTTTTTATCATATTTATGTGTCAATGTATTTATTTTATGTTGTAGATGGTTTAGATATTAAAAAAATTGAAAAAAAATAAATATTTTCGTTCCAAACGATTTTTTCCCACTTTTTTCCCGATTTTTCCGCTTTTTTCCGCTTTTTTCCCGCGCCAATTTAATCCCACTCGCGCTTTTAACAACATTGGGTAGGAGTGATCCATCAATTCTTCATTTTTGTGTGCCTATGTAATGGTGCATTGAATCCAGATGATGCACTGGGTGCAATGAATATGAACAATAGCAGTGACTCATCTTAACCCAGGTCTGATATGCATCTCAAGGTTACTCGAAATACACATCCTTACTATTGGCATATCCAAATGATTGTTTCTGCTAATCTGAATGCAAACAACGCAAATTTCTGCACAATGAGAAGTAAGGTGCATTCGACAGCCCAGATTGCGGTGGGGGTGAGGCCGAGGAGATCCATCAACTCTTCATGTGTGTGTACGCAAGCACGCCCACATAACAGTAAATTGAATCTAGACGTGGATTGGTAATGGACACTAGCAGAGAATCATCTAAACCTGGATCTAATATGCACCTAGGCCTTCGAGGTTGCAGAGCTTCAGTATACATGTCTCCAGTTACCTCGAGCTGCATATCAGACCCTGCTCGGGTTTAGATGCATAGACATCCAAGTTAAGGTCATTCCAGAAACTTCCGATCTGTTGTTCCAAGATTAATCGTATCACAACTTGCCCTTGGCAAATAAAATGGAAGCCGTGAAAGTTCCAAAGATGTCAAGCAACGGTTTAAGCAAACAGAAGAAAAACAGTTTAAATTATACAGGGGACATCAACAAGGGAAAATGATGACACTTAACGTCAACAGAGAAGTAACGGAATATCAAAAAAGAAATGTTTCATCGGGTGAATAATCGTTTAGGTACCAATACCCTGAAATCATGCACAATTCTAGAGAATAGTCATGAGCTTAATCGTGAAAGAGCAAACAACTACAGATAAACGCATAGATTGTTATAAAATACAGAAACTTAAACTACCCAATGAAGGGATTTCGGTACTGAGCGTAATGAATCATATAGCAAATGCTGCAATGGAGAAAAGAAGATACCATGGCTGGGTTCCTGTCGGGTACAGCATAGCCTGCCTTGAGAAGACTCGAACCTGCATCGATGACCACTGCTTCCATCGTTCAACGCTCTGATTTTCACTATTTTCCTTACCTTATCCTAACTCTACGGTACTCTCCACGTGCTACAGGAAAAATACACAGAAGTGTCTAAAGCAAAGGTTTCACAGCAATCTGCTGGGTTTATCAACCTGTTCAAAATATATGACTCAGCTGAATCGAGATATCATGAACAGGAGGAACATGGATTCTTCTGCGTTATACCTTCTTGGGTTGGGGGCTATCAGACTTAAAAAGGGGTTCTCCTACTATCCTTTTTTCAAAATTAACAGGGAAGGAGAAGAGCGGGAGGGAATTCCAAAGGGATTGAAGAAATATTTACAGAAGGAACGGTTTTTAAATCATGGATCTCACTATCACAGGCATTCATTAATTGGTTCGAGTTTATTTTCAGTGGTTCGATGCGGTTCTCGTAGAATTTTGTTTTGACAATGATCGTCGTTTGTTCGAAATTATTTTAATACAATTTATTGATTTGTTAGACTTGTTTTAATGTAATTTATTGATTTGTTAGACTTGTTTAAGGTTTTAGAAAGTAATTTTATCTAATTTGTTGATTTGTTTCAGTTATCTTTGGGGAGTCGGATTTGGTTTATCACTTCAATAAAGTGCATTATAATTATAATTGTGAATGAATTTATTAATTAATATTAAATTAAAAATTATGTATTCGTATTTATTTCTACTATATTTAATTTTTTTATTTATATTGAGTTATATTTTTTGGGTTTAATATATTAAAAGTATTGGATTATTTTTATTGTATGGTGATATTTTCTTCACAAACTCATTTTAAATTATAAGATTGCAATGTCGTAATTCCAGTGGATTGGAATATTTGTATTTTGGAAACTCTTAACATTCTTTCACATATTTAATTTTAATAACATTCTTCCACATATTTAATTTTGAATTAAAGTAAAATTTATACCATTTTGTATTTATAAAAGTCTAAAGAGATAAATATGCTAAAGGGGAGGCAGGGTTTAGACCTACACATTCCACAGATTATCATTATATAACTTTAAGGCACATTATTGAAAAAGTTTGGAAGAAAAAGGAAGAAGTTTTTTGTTGCTTTGTTGATTTCAAAAAAGTGTTTGACTTCGTTCCTAGGGATAAGCTTTGGCACATAATGGAGGAACTTGGGGTTCTTAAACATTTGAGAGCAGTTGTGCATAGGCTGTATAAAGAGATGAAAGTCAAAATTAGAACTTCAGTAGGCATTTTTGAAAGTTTTAGAAGCGATATCGGGGTTAAGCAAGGTTGCCCACTATCTCCTATCCTTTTTGGTTTATATATCGACAAGCTTAAGGAGTGGTTAAATTCATAAGAGGGTGATGGTATCTATTTGAACTTTGTTATAAGGCTTCTTTTGTATGCAGATGACCTTATTCTGATTGTTAAATCGGCTCTTGGTTTGCAAGAGCACTTACTATCCTTGAGCATTTTTGTAGAAGTGTGGGGATGCAAGTCAATATCAACAAAATGAAAGTAGTGGTCTTCTCTAAGAAAAAAAACATAACTAGCATAAGTTCTACTTTGAAGGCAACATTCTGGAAGAAGTTGTGGATTACAAATACCTCGAAATTCAACAAAAATCTACATTGGAGTGGTTGTAGAAAGAAAAGAACTTTGAGGGGTTAGAAAGCATTTTATGCTTTTCAAAATAGGTGTAGAGAGGCAGAGTGATCCGGATTTAAACAGGAACGCAACAAATTACAGAGATAACCATATACACAAAGATGCAGCGGAAATAATACTTCATTTCATTAATGGAAAATACTGAAACATGCTTACAACCAGAAATGGAAGTAAACTAGCTAGGGCGATGGTAGCTTATCTCTAAGAAGAGATGTGATGGCTACATGCCTCTGAACTGTGTTACAATGAGGCTCGAAGGCCTATTTATTGTTGAGAAACAATGAAAAACCCTTAACATTCCAAAACCTAACCCTAGGAGATGAAACGCCAAACTGTGGGCCCCGTTGGGGGGTAAGTTGGTACATCAACTTCCCGGGGTCGTAACTTTAGCATATGATCTCCGTTTGACGCGTACAATAGCTCATTAGAAAGATCTATTCGAGCACTATCATTGTTGGAACGGGCAACATCAATCCATTGCATGGACCCATGTTGCCCCTGGATTCCCAAAAAAACGTCGTTTAGGGCCTCAAAACGGCTTCGGAAATTCAGGACCCGAAAAACTGCTAAAAATAGTAAGTTGTGCTACAATTAAGGAAACTGAAAATGCTGAGAAAGACAATGGTAGGGGTCCAAGTGGACTTGGCAGGTGGCCACCAATATCCACCTGGATCAGAAGTGTAGTTTAGGGTACGCGAATGTGCCCCACAGACATATAAATGCAGTCTTCGACTGGTCCTGTGGGTGGATATTAATTTGGTACCCAGAAAATCCATCCATGAATGAAAAGATTTCGCATCCGACACATTCATCAATTATTTGGTCGATGAAGGGTGTAGGGTATTTGTCCTTTGGACACGCTTCATTTACATCCATATAATTGACACACACTCTAATCGTTCATTGTAGTTTCATCACAGGAACAATATTCGATACCCAATCAATGAGAGGAACAGGGTAAATGAAACTAGCATGCAAAAGTTTTTCAACTTCTGCCTTAATGGCAGCGGATTTCTTCAGGTGAACAGGTCGAAGCCATTGTTGTATTGGTTTGACATCTGGATGCATCTTGATTTCATGTTCAACGATTCTCGAGTCAATGCCTGGCATTTCTTCATATGACCATGCAAAGACATCTTTGCGTTCATGAAAGAGAGCACAGTAAATCTCCAGTTATGATGGAGAACAAGATTTGACAACATGAATATTCTCTATGACATTAGGTTTGGTCGAGATATTAATGGCGATAGTTTCTTCAATATTGGACAGATTTCACTTAGAATCCACTGCATTTACAGTATTTGATAAAAAATAAAAAACTGAAGGATGATTAAGGTCGCTTGAATAGTCTTCATTGTTATCTTGAATGTGGGAACGATGGTGGTAATCTTCCCACGACGTCTCTCCTATCATCATCGACTAGATGATTCCTCCGTCTGTAGAATGTATACGAGACCAAGGATCAGAAGAGGTACCATACTTTTGAGAACTATCTATCCAAACACCCATTGAGTGTTGATTTGGGTTTACCGCCCAGGCCCAAAAAATTGATTGCTACAAAGATTATATGGGGCTTGGGGCAACACCTCGCGGTGATCCACACTATCAAAATCGTCAAAGTTCTTCTTAATCTTAGACGAAGTAGAAGAGATCATATGAAAAGTTTCCACTATGGTCACTTCTGCTAGATTACTTGGAGGCAGGATGGCAAAAGTACCCATTAAGGATGGGTCTTTCAGGAGACCTACTCCGACATTTTGAAGCGATTGAGAGATTCCATGGACCAATGGAATGCTTCCAGCAACTTGTGAACTGTTGGGAAAAAAGGCTAGTTGGTCAACGATTGTAATTCCACCTTGGAAGGGAAATGAAATCTTTCTAAAATATGTAGACACAATGGTGGCCATAGCATAAATACAGGGCCTTCCCAATAAGATATTGTAGTCAAGGTTTCCATTAATGACCTCGACTTCAATTTCTACTATCTTGCTCCCTAGTTCAACTTGCAAGTTACTTAAAATCCCATACGGTGTGTATGTTCTTCCATCGAATGCTTTTAATGTAATTGATGATCACGACAAGGGTGGTGAACCTAAAGTTTTCTAGCAACTCATTGACATAATACAGGTAGATGCCCCCTCATCAATGATTGTTCGATGAACAGTTTTATTGAGGGCTTTTACTTGTATAAGGAAAGCGAATTGGGCTGGTAACAGAGGTGTGTATCCTTTATGATTAAATGCCACAAGATTGGAATTTGTTGGATCAATCCCACTATTACTGATAACAAAGCCTGCTTTTAGGAGGGGCAATTCTGTAGTACTTCAAGTGTCGACTTAGCGGATGGCGATTGAGCCAGATCCTCCACTATATTATAATTTTGTGCAGCTCGAGCATGAGGATTAAATGTCGATTTATGTACTACTCCCTTTGAAATCTTTATAGTTAATTCATGAATGATGGGCGGAACAACTTCTGGCGAAGTTGTTGTCGAACTACTAGGTTGATCAGTAGCCTTGTTGTTCGACGACTATGGATTCCAATAATCTTTATTCCTTGTCAATATCAAAGCATCATTTTGTTGTTTCAAGATGGATAGCATAAACATTTGTGGTGTGGAAGCAGGATCGATAGCAACCAGATTGGTTTCTGGGTTCGGTAATGGATCAGTCAACACCACCGAGATACTTGAAGTCTTTAACAATTTCGTAACCTCAGCATGATGTGGAAAATCTCTCATCCAATGCTCCTTGTTACATATGTAACATGGATCACGAGGTTTCTTTCACCCAGTAGGGTTCTCAGAAGATTTTTCAGGAGTTGAATTCTCTTGTTTCTTCTTATTATTTTTCCCTTTCTTCTTGCCCCCTGGTTGCTTTGGATTCTTGCCTTTGTCAGATGACACGGCATTAATCTCCGAGGCAAGAGGTTTGTCATTTTCTTTTCGACTAGAAACCACAAGGGCTTTACTAGATGAAGCCTTTTCGGTTTGTGTGCTTGAGGTACCAATCATGCCATCACCAGCGTGAGAGTCCCTGTTCAATTTAGGAGGGGGAGGAACAAAAAATTCTGGTCTAGGAGCGTTAGGAATTTTGTCATAGAGTGTGCCAAACTGAGTATAGATCAAGTCTAAATATTGTGCACGAGCAATGAATTTCTCTTCAGTGACAACTCCTCCCTTCGCCACGTCCTCAATAGTAGAAGACAATAAGGATTTAATAAACCACTCAACTAGAAGCTGATCAGGAACATAAGTCTTTACCGTTCGATGACGACGTCGCTACTCATGAATATGATCAGATATGTGAGTGGCCATGGTCTGTTTAAAACTGGTAAGGAGTACTATTCCCCTTTCATACCTTATGGGTAATTGAAAGTGGGTTAGAAAAGTAGTGGCAAGGGCGCTGAAGTTATCAAACGAAGCTCTAAGCAATTCAATATACCATTTCGCTACTGGACTAGTGAGCGTTCTCTGAGAAAGGCGAATTCTAATCGAATCATCATTTAGGGTGTTAGATAAGCACCACAAATGAAAATTCATTACGTGATTCGATGGATCTTCACCTAGATTTCCATTTAATTTAGGAATATCAGAGGGAAGTTTATGAGGAATCGCTGGCCACCAAGGGGCATATGCAATACGATCATTCGTTAGCTAGTTCAAATATGGTAATTCTAGAGTTGCTACAAAAGGAAATTGTTGATTCAGGTTAGGTTAAGCATACCCAGGATAAGATGGAATCGCTTGAGTAGTAGGTCTTTGCATACCATCATAATGTATCTGATGTTGGTAACTTTGATAAGGTTGTTGGACATAACTAGTATAGTGTGGTTGTTGATAACCATTTTGAAAATGCGGTTGTCCATTACCCACAAAGCCTTGTTGCTCAGGTCCTCGGTAGGTTTGCTGGAATTGCGGTTGTTGGTATTGTACTAGCCATGGTTGTTGGACCATTTTATGTTGTCCAATACTGGAAGATTGACCAAGATGAGGAGTGATAATCCCCGTTTGAGCCTGAGTCGCTCCAGGTAAGGAAGCACTAACATGAGGTCATGATTGAGCTGTAGAGACAAGAGGTTGTTGTATTGCAACCTGAGATACTTGAGCTTGACACACATCATGCATTGCGTGTACTTGCGACACAGTCACAATAGCAGGTGTAGTGGGAATATTCGACACATGTTGGGTTGGTTGCATTGAATATACGACCCTTGGTTGTTGAGGTAGTATTAGTACCCAACCGCTGGATGTAATTCCAGTTTGACCTGAATTTTGTTGTAAACTCTCATATGGTTGTTCTCCAAGAGGGAACAATGAAAAAAAATATTGTCCTCCATATGGCGGCAGTCCAGTGTTCAAAGGATATATAGGTCTTTGAAGACTGGTCTGCCCAAATTGATACTGGTATGTAGGATCAATTTGTTGAGTTTCAACATAAGAAATACTAGATGGGATTCCAGATGAATAAATAGGAACAGACAATGTCATCGAAACAGCCCCTAAGTGGACTCTAGCTAGTGTCTGATAACTAGTTGGGACAGATGGTATACCAGCAAACATTGTAGGAGTGGCAGCAAGAAGTTCTACTGTGGCTGTATCTGATGACACAGTCCTAGATGTTGATGGTTGCTCGGACATGTTTAGCCTATCCAAAAGATTTCCTAGTGATTCGACAGGAATTTGTGATGAGGGATGATTAAAAGAAGTAACTTCAGGGGTAGAAGGATATAAGTGGATCCCAGTTCCAAAATGTAATGGGGTATGTTGAGTCCCAAACTTAAATCTTCCCTATATACCTTTTTAGCCTTTTTTCCCAGTTACCTAAACCTCCATGCTATCAAATCATTGCATATTAGTTTAAAAAGAGCATATAAATGGTTTCCTAACTATGTCTTGTGAATGCTGTTTGATTTAGTTTTTTGCTCAGTCAGCTGCGGAATCTTGTCACTTTTCGCAGCCAGAATCAATTTCCGCAACCTTTTTGTTGAAGTCTATGTTACAGGTGTCTACTGGAGAATCCAGCAACATGGGCAAGCTGCAAATGATGTGGACATGGAACGTGTCCCCTTGGTTCAGCTGAATCACTCACAGAAGACCGTGGTCAAAGCCAGTCAAACGGTGGTCAACACTAAGAGTTTTGTGGTGGCAGGACTCTGTTTTTTATCACGAGGAGAATTGTGTGGCAAGATCCTAAATCTCAGGAGGTGTGCTAACACCTAGGGACTTCCCCGTGAACCAAATCTAATAGCCACCCTCCTTGGATTTATTTCTCACGGCTACCATACTGCTAGATTTCCAGACATGGTCATTTATGTGTCTGTTTACCAGCGTAGATCTTAGGAATTAGTTATGTCATTTCCTATTATAAATAAAGCATCCTCGTATGTGTATAGACTAGTTTTTGGTATGTAATCTTGATTGTTTTACGAGCCACCATGTCGTGACTTAGTCCTTATGTTATGACTATATTTCAATATATGAGAAGACATTGCTTTTAAGTTCAAATCTGTGATTGATTTCTGATTGGCCGAGGTTGCAGAGGGCCCCTGTACACCAAGGTTCTATAGTTACTGTATAGTTTCATGTTTTCTTCATTTACGTTCTTGATGCCATAGTTGTTTGCTTGTATATATTACATTGCTCATGGTATTCATGTTGATTGTTGTCCATAGTTTCTTTTATGCTTTCTAATGACTGTCAACTGATCATTGTTTTCGTTTCAGGTTCTAATAGATAGCCCGGGAAAGTGCACATAGCTCTTTGATGACTAATGACATGATGGAATTATCTTGTCCTTCTGCTGATTTGTTTTCTTAGTTTTAATTCCAACACTGTTTATTTCTTTCAGTTTTGCTTTGTTCATTTACTTTTCTGCAAGATAGATATTAGACTATTCATGTTATTTTCAGTTACCTCCTATAGCCAGCGCGAGTCGAATGGTGAGGCATTGAAGTGTGAATGTATAGTTTGATATTATTTTATTTGTTTTTGCAAGTTAGTGATTAGATTACTCATGTCATTTTCAGTTACCTCCTATAGCCAGAGTGAGTCGAATGGTGAGGGATTGAAGTGTGAATGTGTAGTGTGATCTTAGTTTCATTTCATGCAATTTAGATATCAGATTACTCAATTTGTTTATGATTACCTCCTATAGCCAGAGCGAGTCGAATGGTGAGGGGTCATAATATGAGTTGATGTGATATGATTTAGTGTACTTTTCTTACAGTTTTTGAATTGCTTTGAGTTCAGTTTTCCTTTTATACAGCAACAAGGATACTGGGTTTCATAGTCACTAGTTCACTGTTTGGTTTAATTAGAATTTAGATACATCTTTATTTTCTCTTAGTAATTGATTTCATCATTGCAAGTTTGAAAACCTTTTGAACACTTTGAAGTTTGGAAATTATTTTAAAGGTCACCATTGCTTTGAACACTTTTATCCATACTTGATTTTTAGAATCGCCATCTCACATTAGGAAATCAACAAGAAGATAAACCCAAAAACAAATCAAAAAAAATCAAAAACAACAAAGAAGTAAGGAATCCGTTATCTTGCATATATAGTGCACTTCACTTCAGTAGCTTTTGACTCCCGGATTGACAATTTATATAGCAATTTAGGATACACTAAATTGACCAAACAGGGTACTGGATGGAAGATCCTCTACTATCTCCTCTATAGTAATTAGTCCAAGTGGAAGAGGTAAACCGTCAGGTCCGTAAAATATTTCTAGAGCCGAAGAAGGTATAACTTCTGCAGTGACAGATATCGAAGGGGTGACACCTTCTGAATTCTGGAACTCAACTTCCAGATGTTCAGGTAAGTGAACCTCAGTCTCTGGATCAACTTTAGATGGAGTTTTTTCAGGTATAGAAGTGTCTACAGTTACACTATGATCAATTCTAATGTCCTCTTGTAACTGTGGAACTTCTTCTCTAAAAGCAGATGTACCAGAAATGATCGAAGTAACTGTAGTCTCTGACGATGTTGAAACACAAGTTTCAAATAAACCAGGTGAATTGGACTTAGTTAATTGAGACCGTTTTGCCCAAAATGGCTTCGTTTCTAGAGTCAAATATAGTTGACTTGCTAGTCTCCGCGAACGATGGGGTTTTGATTGACTTTCTTCCACGATTGTGGATTACTTGATCAACTAAAAATTAAGGGGGAAATGTTGTTATTCTGATTTTAATAAATTTTAACGACTCTTTGATACAACTTTGCTTTTTCAATTTTTAAGAGTCGAGAAAAAGCTAAAGATGACTCTAGTCCCCTTCGATTTTTAATGAGCCTGAAGTGACAAGTGCTCAGATGGAACTTTTCTTTTAGAGAGTCAAAAGGAACGAAAGTGACTACTCTGGAAATCTAGACAGAGGGATTACAAAACCAATCGCAAAACTGCAATATACAACTTGGTGATAAATTAAAGAGAAATTACCAAGGACTTATGTACGGCAGTCAATCTTCCTGAATGTTGTGTTCAGTGCATTGCGATCGATAGGGTGGCAGACACAGCTTCCTATGGATAAAGGATATAAGCCTATTGTGGTCTCCTAATATATACTCGACGGTACGGGGAGCACAAGTTTGTGCTATCACTTGTCGTATCAAAGATGAGGAATCACCCAACCTTCAATGAAAATGATAGTTACTAGATTTTACGACAGCGGAACACGTCTCTAGCCTAGACCTCTAGATGTGTTGCGTTAGGTTCCAAAGCATTGTTAGGTTCATTAAGATTTATTTTAGAGTTTATCTTATTTAAAAGTTTTCCTTTTAATGGTTCACCGCATGATGTTGATTCGAAATTCATAAAAATGCAATCTACAAAGATAAACAATCGTTGTTTATTTTGATCAATGAAAATCCTAGCTACTAGGGAAAGAAAATTACGATCCTTTCAAACAAAGAGCAAAGAGCACACACTAGATGCAATTTCCTAAATCATTTTTCGCACAAAAGCTAAATGTAAATGCAAATGCATGTATTTGTTTTTCGTTCCCTTAATGTGAGAAATTCCAAAAAGAAAAACTTAGCAAAGATCTGAAATATTTCATTCAAAGCGACATTTCAAAAATTTCTTTTTCCAAAATAGAAAGGAAGACTAAACGACACTTTTCAATTTCGAATGGAAAATGCTTTAGACACTTTGAATAACAACAAATCAAATCAAATACATGGCAAAATGTTCAATTGACTATTCAGAGAAGGAAGACTTGACGACACTTGACATGTTTGACAGAAAACAACAGTTACGACACTTTTGTACCAAAACAAAAGATCGATTTAAGCAACTTTTCGACAAAGGATTGTAAATGATGGAAAAATACATAAAAACATTTACTAATCCTAATAAGTGGAGGCTGATCTATGTAATGCAAGCAGGCTCCGGTAATGAGGTATTGTTCATAAGCAGCAAATCAACTAAACAGAGCTGAAAACAAGGACAGAAACCCCAAATTTCGAGGGAAATGGACTCAGTCAGTCATCGCACCTGGGCTTCACAGAAACAAGTATAAATTGCACCTACTACAATCGAGAAGTGCGATGCATACTGGTTAACAGTGATAGACAGTGCGATGGCGCAGGGAGCACAACTAAGGTGGATTTTGGCTCAAATTTGCAGCTGATTTCAGTGATTTAAGATGAGCTATGATGGACAGTAAATAGAAAAGTACAGAGGAATGATCTTGGGAGGTTACTGAGCTACTAAAAGGGCATTTAGAATTCTTGTAAGTCCAATGTTCAATTCATAAACTAAACCAGAGATTGACTAAAGCAGCATTCATCTACTATGCAATTGTAGAGCAAGAGAAGTTTGAAGGCTATCTGGCTAACTTGAAGCTCCATCTATAGTTTATAAAGCAAACAACAGTAACAAATAAACATCTATTCGATCCCCAGTGGAGTCACCATTTTGAGGAAAACTAGTGTCTTTTCGATCAACTAGCCCTCTAGGATTGGCAGTTATCCTAGAAACAAATAATCAAAGCAATTTGGGATTTCTTCTATGTATGATAGATAAGAGAGAGGCAAAGGAACCAACCTGAATCTTTCGCTTAACTCCTTACTTGATCCCTCTCTCCCTTGACAGAGCTTGCCACTCGTCTCCTACTTATCCCACTTAGAGAATACCTATATAAACAAAGTAACAATACACCATCAAAGCATCTTGATCTATTATATCATAAGCATTGCAGAATTAGAAATACAATGAACATACAATGGCATTCACAAATACACAATTGTATGGAGGAAAACTCAAAGAAATTTATTAAATATGAAGGGAGAATTACAACCTGGCTATTTGATCCAGCATCAAAGCCCTCTTCACCTCATGAAAAGCAAGATCACCCAACAATACAATGCTCTTTCTCAGATACAAACTATCAGCACTTCCTTGCAAATTACAAAATTCCAACCTCCAGATCTCTCAGATGAGGGATCCATTTATAGGTGTGTGCAAGGGTGTGAGTCATCTCTGGGTTTTTGATTAGTGTCATTCCACTTTTTGTTCTTGGTTCCACTTGGAGATTTCTTGGATCTCTTACTCATCCTTGGGCGAATTCAGAGAGGCAAGTGTCATACGAGAAGTTTCTAGAAGATTCCATGAGCATCCACTTAGCAAACTATCTCGGACATTTGTCCATCCTCTCTCATCGCACCCCACAGAAGGCCTCTTCAATATGCATCGCACCTGGCTAGTGTAGGAGTCAGTATGCATCGCACCCTGACAGTGGAGCAGTCAATATGGTCCAATTTTGGCCAGTTCTGAGTGGTTTTTTAGGTGGAACTTCTGGGGAATGATATAATCCGTTGACCATGATCCTTTAGGGTATGAAACAACACTTTTAAGGGTTAAAGAGCCCTAGTTTATTGACATATAGTATTGGGGTTTTAGTGCCCAAATATGTCTATAACAATTGGCTTGATCAGGTTATAGGAGGATTTGTTACAGAGTTCGCGGTGGACACCTCAGTCTATTATAGTGAAGCAAAGGGACGCTTCTTCAAAGGACCATGAGGTAAGTATCTAAGATCTTTGAATACTTGGATTAAGATGTTTTTGTGTGAGAAATGGGTTATGCCATTGCCTTGATGTTTGGAGCTACGAAAATCCAAGTGAGTCTAGCCGACGTCTGCTCCAGGTACAGTGGGATCTTCCCGCCACCGTCACCTTAGGAATAATCCTAGAGAATATGGTCACTAAGGTTACCAATAGAAACAAATATACCTGGGGGCACAGTCTACGATCTGATACGCACGCAAGGGCAGAGTAGCAAGCTCAATCCCCTTGAAGGCTCCTCAACATAAACCGAGGTTTACCAACAAGTGACCCCAGGCTCCTCGACAATGGTTAATTCGAGGTTTACCATTTGTAATACGTGAATATCTGGCGTCGTTCCCAATGAGGAAGGATTGATTCCCACACTGGTTCGGACACGATCTCGTGCTTCTCCTTTAAGAGGATCTTTCCCAGAGCATAGATGCAACAATTGGATTTCTCCTACCACAAGATAAAGCTACTTGTTTGTTTTACTATCTTGGAGAGTTAATTACTCCCTACTCCAAGATACTAGCCTAAGCTATATTTGTGTATCAGAGCCCTAGAAACAAAAATTTGCTAGATTGATTTTATATTAAGCGTGATTTTTAGTGGTTTTTGATTAAGTCAAAAGGTGATGGAGATGAAACTTATGGTGTAAAGACTCGACTCAAAATCACTACAAAAATGCACTTAAGATAACTAACTAATCTTTTCTTTTCAATGAAGTTCTAGCTAGGAAAGAGTTGGAAGATGCAAATACTTAAAAACACCAATCTTTCTTTAACGATCAAATCAAAAGAAGAGTATCTGTTTCAATGCACTCAAAAACGAGACAACTAATTATTTCCACAAGAATTTCTCTTTTCATTCGAAAACTCAAATACTACTAAGAACAAACTTTTTTCAAAAGAGGCCTTTCATTTTTTGTTAAAAAACATTTAAAACTATTACTAAAGCAAATCTTTGATAAAACTATTGAATAAAGCAAACTTAAGATCTACAAACTAAGAAAACCTACTTGAAGTAGAAAGCTCACAAAAAGTATTTTTGAGGATGTTTTACTTGGTCACAAGCAAACCAAGGAATAATTTGTCCAGAATCACAAATAAGTCAAGAACAACCAATTCTATTTTCCTTTTTAAAATGAAAATCCAAACTTTCAATCACAAGCTTATCGAAGTTTTGTAAAGAGAAAACTCAAAGCGGATTTCTCAACAAGGGGAGATTTCATAAATGGTCAGACTCTCAAGAAGACTGGTAGACACTAAGGTGATCTGAAGTCCCTACAACTTCTAAGCTCAGAGCCACTACACAACCAAATCGAAAAACAAACCCAACAAGCAAAACTCCTAGGAATTTCACCTAAACCCTAATGCTAATGAAATTAAACCAAGGAAAGATTTCAACCAGTCACATGCAGGTATGGGCAGAGGATAACCACTACAAAAACAAGATAAAACTAATTTAAAGAGTAAAATTCAAATTTTCAAAATTTTAGC
>APFE030471387.1:317605-359364 GCA_000404065.3 Pinus taeda
CCATATACACAAAGATGCAGCGGAAATAATACTTCATTTCATTAATGGAAAATACTGAAACATGCTTACAATCAGAAATGGAATAAACTAGCTAGGGCGATGGTAGCTTATCTCTGAGAAGAGATGTGATGGCTACATGCCTCTGAACTGTGTTACAATGAGGCTCAAAAGCCTATTTATTGTTGAGAAACAATGAAAACCCTTCACATTCCAAAACCTAACCCTAGGAGATGAAACGCCAAACTGTGGGCCCGTTTGGGGGTAAGTTGGTACATCAACTTCCCGGGGTCGTAACTTTAGCATATGATCTCCGTTTGACGCGTACAATAGCTCATTAGAAAGATCTATTCGAGCACTATCATTGTTGGAACGGGCAACATGGGTCCATTCCATGGACCCATGTTGCACTCAGATTCCCCAAAAAACGTCGCTTAGGGCCTCAAAACGGCTCTGGAAGTTCAGGACCCGAAAAAAAACTGCTAAAAATAGTAAGTTGTGTTGCAATTAAGGAAACTGAAAATGATGAGAAAGCAATGGTGGGGGTCCAGGTGGACTTGGCAGGTGGCCACCAATATCCACCTGGATCACAGAGTTATGGGACTGGAAAATCACTCAACTCTTTTTGGGCTTTTAGTGATTCCAGTGATTCTCTATGGTTATGAACTATGGGCGAACAGTACATCCAACATGCAGTGGAGACAAACTGAGAAAATTCAAAAGCGTTTGATTACAGACAAATTTAACATTAAAAATGCAATTCCTTATGATATCTTGTTAAGTGAAACAGGGGCTGCTCCTATTGAAGCAATTGCTATGGTGTGAGACATAAGGTATTTAAAAAAAAAAAAAAAATGAGCAAATGGAAGAGGTAGATGGCCTAAGGTTTGTATTATGATAGATTGTGCCAAAAAAAAAAAAAAAAACTTGGAAATGATTTATTAAATGGGATATTTGCTTGAACGTGTGTCCCATAAACAGCAAAGAGATAAAAGCTTTTGTTATGGAAAAGTTCCACAAGCATACTTGGGATAAGGAGCTAGCAAGAAAGAAAAATTACTATATTAAAGTGTTTAATCACACTCATCGTCATCAACCAAAAGTATACATAGAAGCCAATATCTCTTGGAGAGTCAAAATTCTTATTGCTCAGTTAAGGACTAATTCTCATCAACTCCGTTGTGAAACAAGGTGCTGGAAAAGGCCAAATGAAGTGTGGGAGGAAAGAGTATGCATTTTTTGTTCTTCCGGAAAAGTGGAAACAAAAAAACATTTCATTTTAGAATGTGAGACCTTCAAAGACAACATGGAAAGTTATGCATATACGATGGTAGCTAGCTCTTGGGATAATCTATTTAGCGAGGGGTTTGTCGAGAAGCTTGGAGCATTTATTTTGAAACTTCACAAAAAAAGGGTCGAATACATCAAGTAGATGAAGAAGTAGTCTGTCCTATAGGCTATCTTTAGCCTCGTGGATGTTAAAATAACTCATTTCTTCTTTCTTTCTTCTATGTACAAAAGTCTTAAGGGTTATATGGTAGTAGTGTAAGGGCATTGAGAAAAAGTCATGTGATATTATCCACTCTTCTTAAATTTTAAGTTTTTAATAATAAAAGGTGTTTTCGAGGAAATGTTATTATGTAATATTATATTAAATAATAATAATAATAATAAATTAATTAAAATTATATTAATAAATTAAAAATATTAATTTAACTTAAGTTGTATATAAATTATATTTAATATTTAATTATATATATATATAATTATATAAAAGTTGTAAGGGAGATATGTAATATCTCCAAAGAAAATAAGACTGTCTATATTATAGGATGCATTTAGTACGTAATATGTCTAACAAAAAAATTATTTTATTGCTAATAAAATATTTAATATCCCTATTAAATAATATAATTTTATATCAACTTTTAGTATAGAAAAGAAAAATAATAATAAAATAATAATATTTTTCACTTTTCATTATTAGAGAGATGTGTAATTTATTTTTTAATTTAGAGTTCGATATATAAGATTTAAAAAATATTATTTAATGTCTATGTATATAGATGTTTTTTATTGTTAAATGTGAGGCTACATGTATTAACATTTTATGTGAAGAATGTGAAACAAGAATAAAATATTTCAATGTCAACTACGGATATATTATATAAATCAAGTGAAAATAGAATAATTCTTATAGTCCAAACATTTTATTAGTGTGTTGCTCAAAACAAGCATAAATGCATCTTAACTTTGACTCTACCAAGAGCCGGGAGGAATCAAATCTATCAAGGTGCAAACATTTCCTCAAGTTTTGCACTTAGAAAGAAGTTTGCATTTTGAGATATTTGATCCCTCTCGACGCTTGATAGATCCGAAGTTAAGATGGATCTATGTTGGTTTGTAATAAAGTTGTGTTCATGTACGGGTATAATAATAATTAATATTATAAAATATAGTTAGATTATATTAATAGCATTACTACCTAACCATTGACATAAAAGATAATCAACCATATCGTATCCATGACTTCATTGTAATAAAAGCATATCTTATGTGTGAGTTTGTTTCTAGCTATGTGTACAACATTTCTTATCTACTTAGAAAAATACTAATTTATCAAAGCAAAAAGCTCTTAGTAATAATGGGAGAGGTCAAATTGAAACGAATTTCAAAGAAGACTCAAAATTTAATACAAAGTGATTGAATCTCAAGACAAATTTATAATCCTCCAAAGATGAATGTCAATTTGAGTCATGTGAGTTAATACACATGAGTGGAAGAAAGTATGACAAAGTCATGTTTGTGAAGGAAAGCAAAAGTATTAGAAGAAATGTCCATGCAGTGAGAAGAATCCATAAAATCCACTATATTAATAGAGAAGTGAAGCTCATTCGAAGAGAACCACCAACAATTCCTATCAAAATGTGATTCAAATATATATCAATTTGAGGTCGTCAAATCAATAAGAATAAGTGTTTTTTAACTGATCTTTGGAAACATGAGGGAACCACAAGCACATGACATCGCATAGAACTACTAAAATCCTCAGCTAATAAGCACCTAACCAAACCCACATGAATACATGAGTGAATGTATGCAAAACACAAAAACACCATGTTGAACAAATTTCTCCAATAGAGATGCAAACACAGAGGTACTTTTTTCTAGTGACTTATATATGATTCATTAAGAAGAGCATATGCTTCATAAACAAAATCTTATTTTTCCAAATCCATAATTGAAGCACACATGCATATAAACTCAAAATCAGATTAAATTGAAGAACATAGGCATATAAATACAAAGTTAGTTGAATTAAAGCATTCATGCATATATAGACAAAGTTATTCAATTTGCAAATTCGAATGGGAAAAAGTTTAAGCCCAAATATAGATTATTATTATTTTTTAGCAACATCATTTTCTACAAATCTTAGTTAGATTAGGGTTTTCAATATTTTTTTCAAAAGATGCAAGTTTGGAGTGGATAAACCCCATACCCATAATGTTGTCCTAGAGAACTAGGCGAGCTAGCAATCTGGCTAAATACCTTGGTGAATCAACAGATGGAGACATTTCCATGTGGATATTTAATGTTCAACCTCGCATCAACATTTTTTGATGTAGCAAAGAAATATTTACCACTACGCATGATAAGCAAATAGGACAATAAAAATAAGTGATGCTCTCATGGTTTAAGAGGCCCTCTCTTTGTAGACAAGGAAGCAATCAAGTGTAGGTGATGCTCAACATGGATTGTTGCCTAGTAGTTTGAGAGTTTCTGGATCTTGAGAACTATCCCTCGATGATGAGGATATGATACGTGCATGTAGATTGTCGTCAAGTAATTTAATTCTAGATATTCATAATTCAAGAGTTTAATGATGTGGAATTTAGGATTGTGGGATTTCAACTTCTTTATAAATCAACCATATTCTCATAGTTCATCAAGGGCATCCATAAGCGGTCCCAATCTACCATAGGGAAAACCAAATATGTTGACTGGTTATAGGAAATAATGTATGAGAAAAATACATCATCTATTGAAAATACACAAACCTATCTACTATAGAGTTGCATATATAAAGACTACTGGAAAACAACATAGGGATCATGAATCTAATGGAGTGACAAAGGCCTGGATATTTGGCATTGGAACCTATAGAAGCTAGTTTTTTTCTTCACACTGAAGGTGTCTCTCCAAGTCAACAATTTTGGGATCCAAGCAGTCCAAACGTGATCATTGATATCTCAGTGTGCACTTGATATCCTCTAAGGCAACGGAAATGTTGTACTACTCCTCTTGCTTTTCTTTCAAAATTTTGCCTAAAAGAGTCTTGAGAGGCTAATGCAAGGCAATAGAGTTGAGGTATTGTTTTTATCTTCCCCTACTGTGACCAAGGTCGAGAACCTAATAATATCTTAATCAGAAAAATCTTGACCATCAGCAACAGTTAAGGATTCGAAGTGGTGGATTTCAACACATATTTCAAAGGAGTGGCCAAATTATATGTAGATGTGGCTTCATCTGCCTCAGCCTGGGCACGAGTTCTACCTCGAGGCATGCAGCCTCCCCCCCCCCCCAACAATTATGCATGCACTTTAGAGGCATGTTGTTATGGAGAGGTCTGGAGTAGGAACAAGGGAAAGACACTTAAAGAATAGAGAAATAAGATTGATGGAAAAGGTAGTAATGCAATAGTTTCACTTAGGAGATGGGACCAATCCTAGACAAAAAAAGGCGAAGAGGAGGGGATAGACTAAGGACTAGGGAACCATATGTGACTTTCGAGCCTAATGGAGAAGAATTCAAGACCCCAAGCAAGCTATCAAATAACTAAGCTTGGTAACAATGGAATTGCCACAAAGATATACAAATTTCAAAACACTAAGCTTAGAATTTACCCCAATATTCTCGCCCTTTGTTGTATGGTGTTGCAGGAGTCTTCAGCATGAAGGAGAAGAGACAATCGCTTTCAAATTACTGTCTAGGTTAGGGGGCGATGTCGAAACCATTGAGAAACTCCATCCTCATTCTTGTCCTTGTCTAAAAGAGAGCTTTCCCACTCGAAACATGGTTTTCCAACCACCTAGACACCATACAACATCCTAAACCAAACTTGATACCAAAATTCCACACTACAAGGGTCAGGAACAAATAAGCGCCATGCCTAGAGATTCTAATAGCAAGTCACCAACAATGTTGCAAGAAATTCATTCACTAATTTCATAACGCATAGTTTCCATAGATGTCCCACCTGCAGCAAGGTGTGGTCAAAGTACTAGCTCAGAAACCACATCAGCACAAAATGCATTCATGGAGGATAAGCCATAAAGGGGGTAAATAATATACATAGTGGTACAAATGAACAATCGCATGCTTTTGCATGTGAGGGTGCAGCCACGCCACCCCCTCTTAATTTCCTTATGAGGTGATGGGGAGGTGGGCTCGTTGTTGCGTATGTGTTATATTCTTTGCATCACTAGTTACAAAGTTTGTTACATTGTGTTGAGTGCAATGGAGGGGTTGCAAATTTTTTTTAGGGAGACCCAAGGATGGTTGGGCAGACCCACCCATGGTTTTGAGTTTGATGTTTTGCCTATGGTATTTGTAGATCTGGCCAAGGGAACTATCATTAGGTTCTAATCAATGTTTAATGGATTGAGAGTTTATGAATGCTTCGACATGTATATAACATAGTGTAACATTGAAAGGAATATAATGAAAAATCAATCTGGTTTTCCTAGTTTTGGGTTCCAAAAGAAAAATATCTGTGTTTATTATATGTTCTCACCATGTATATTTTTCTATTATTTTTAAAGAATTTATTTGCAGGTAATTTCTATACAGGGTTAAAACCTTCACTCTATTAGGTGTGTGGTATATTCTTTCCACGACTTGTCTTACACACAAGGGGGTCATAGAGGGGCGATAGCCCTCCTTGTTCGTTGTGTTGGGCGCAACAGGGGGGTCATAGCTAGGCGATAGCCCCCTTGCACCTGCCTTGGGAAAAAAATTTGGACCCTGTATTAGGTGGGTGAACCTACCTATGGTTTTGTGCATGGGTTTTGCAAATGGTTTTGGGCATGATGGTTTTCTACCCATGGTATTTTATAGATTCGGTCAAGGGAGCTATGGTTATGTTCTAATCTAGGGTTAATGGATTGGGGTTTATGAATTCTTTGGCATGTATATATATGTATTGTAACATTGAAAGGAACATAATGAAAAATCAATCTGTCTCGATTTTGGGATCCATGGGAAAATCTTTATGTATATATGTTTTATGTTTTATGTTCTCTCCATTGTTTATTTTTTGTTTCTTAGAATTCATATGCAAATAATTCCTATATAGGGTTAAAACCTACACACTCACCCCCCAAGTACTTGCTCGCCACCAATTCCCACCTCCAGTGGGGATTTGATTATTTCATTTTCAAAGTTAATATACAACTATATTATTTTGGATGGACATCTTAATATTTTAGATTATTTAGTTTGGAAGTTCAGATTAACCACAGTCATTTTGTAGGAATGTCTATGTTTTAGGTCCATAAGTGGATCCATCACGAGGACATAAAAAATGAGAGAAATAATGTTGAGAGAACAATATAAATATGAGAAGCACAAGAAATGGAAGAATGTCGGCTCTAAAATCTTAAAATTTCGAAATAATATTTAGAATCTTAAATTTTATAATATTGTTAATTAAAACTAATCAAATGTTTATCTTTATTTTTGTTTTTTATAATAATTGATATTTTTTTTAGTTGGATAATATTTTACTTTTATTTTAAAAGTGATTTTTGTGGACTTGAGATTAGCACTAAAGGAAGTACATGTCTTCATCCTATTGAGTTGTAGAATGTGCCTCTCAACGCAATAATGATAAAGATGGTTGTAGCACTTAACATCATGATAAGGATGGTTGTAACCATTAACATCATTGTGGCAGGTGTTGACGGTGTTGAAAATCCATCAACCAATGGGTATCCCTGATGTGAAGTCCCAATTAGATCTCACACCGTTTGGAGCAGGAACCCCATCCAGAATATGGCCTGGTTGTCAATTATCTTAAAGATATGCATTGGCTCTAACTGTCAACAAGAGAGAGGAATGAAAATGTGCATTCGAAAAGAAACCAGGGTGTGCCTGGTGAGTGTTCGATCATATGTGTGTCAAAGTTCTTTCACTGCGGAGGGGAGGAAAAGTGAGCCTCTAAGAGAGGTATAGTAGTGGAACCCTAGTGGAGACACACATAAAGGAGATGGATATGAACATCATCAAGCAGAATAGTCCACAGAGGTGCGATAGTTGGTGCAACTAATGTAACGAGGAGGATCTGTCTAATATCCAGCGGAATTGTCCACGAGGATGCGACAACAGTAATTGCAATTACAACACATTATCAATATGGTAAGCACCAAAATAACCAAAATAGTTCAACTACTTTAGCATAGATGAAAGCAAACATGAATTATAAACATTCACATAATAGTCTTACGAATATCCATAATCCATCCATGAAGAACGTGCTAGCCCATAGGGCTTCTTATATTAAGTAAAAGTTCCAAGACACATGTATACAATGAACACAACTAGCTCCAATAGTGGAGGGTTGGAGTCACTCATTGCTCCTCAAAATAATGAGCTTGTCTCTCTAATGCACTGCAAGAAGATCCAAGGTGAAAAAGTCATTTTCTCATATAATGAAGGTGTATATATAACCAAGAGGTGATGCTTCAGCTTCCTTGTGATTCTTTGACTACCCTCATGATTGTTTGACTTCCTATGACTTTTATACCTTACATGACTCTTCATATTCTGAATGTCTCTGATTGACTTGGAAGAGATACCTCCTATTGACCACTTCTTCAATCCCAAGAAAAGAACCATTTCCAAGGGGAAGTAGACGAAAAGAAAAGCAGATCAACAAGAGGAACTCCCTACCCCACATAGCATAGTCTAGGATGGTCCTAAGCACAATGATGAACAATTGGCTAGAGAATTTGTTGGTACAATGGGTGCTTTTGCCACTGCTAAGTTGTGGTCTATCAATAAATTGATGGAAATAATTAAACATAAAAGTGAACTAATTGTTCACTTAGAGCAACAACTAAGCTTAAAAGAGGAACTGTTGCAAGAATAGGCAAGGCTAAACGCCTCTGATGACTAGCAACGACAACAGTTAAAGAATCAAATTGGCAAGATGCAACAGGAGTATACTTTGTGATAAAATAAAGGATGCTTAAACCACTAAGTTACATATGGAGATCAAGAACCTAAGTGATAACTTAATAGACATTGAATTGTTTAATAAGGAGGCCTAACAAGCAAATGATTAGCTGCTTAGCACTCAAATTAAGTTCTATAAGCAGTTAAGCTTGGTAAAATGTTAGCAAGAAACGATTAATATGCTCTTGGGCAAAATCATTGATAAAATATCTAAAAGAAAAGAAGCTAAGAAAAGTATATTATAGTTAATCTCTTAGCAGGACACAACAAAGACATCAATTTCAAAGACGCCTAAGGCATCAGAGGTTGAGGTAACGAAGAGAATGATTACCCTCAAGAGGTCGAATAGGAATATTCAGTAGTTCAAGGATATGATTAGAGAAATCAAATAATATTTCTCACAATTGATTGAATCATCACTTCAAATTATTAAGCAAGTATAAATGCCAAATGTTCCGTTTTCTAAAAGTTCTAGAAAGACATATGTTTACATTGGTGATGTGATGAGTCATGCAAGAGGAAGGAAAAATGAGATTGGAAATTTGGAAAAAAATGATATGGAAGTAGTTTCCAACCTCTTAGTAAAACCAAGAAGCAACTACCTCATGGTTTGAGAAACAACATCAAGAATAGCTCAAGAACTACTTGTCCTGGAAGGTAGTATCTATGTGGGTCAAATTAATATATGTTACGACTACCAAGATTTGATCACCCGCATCTTCAGCATACATGGACAGTGGAAAGCCTTCTTCCATGCTTCCAACTCAACTTCACACAACAGATGATTTTTCAAACCTACCTCACATCTCAACAAATTATCTTCTACTATCATTTACTTTTCTATTTTTATATTTTGTTGTAACAAAATTAGACTAGACTATTGAAGCTAAGAGGCCTCTTTAAGTTGGGGCTCTCGTTTTTTAAAGAAATAGACTATTTGCATTATTTTAAAGTTTATTTTGGACTAATTCAAATTCTGAACTACTTTTGAATTCAAGGTTGTTGTGCATTAAATGAGTATGGTACTATTTATGTGATTTCATTTGTTTCTTTATACGAAATCAATGTATTACTTAATTCTATCGATATTTTTATGCAAACTGATTAGCTACTAATGACTAGTTATTTCATCGAATTATTGAAATAATTGAGCAAAAGATACATGTATGAATGTTTTGTTTGCATTTAAATTAGTTAATCATTTACTTGAATTTAATTTCATTTACAATAGAGATTATTTGAGTCATTAATATGAAGATCTAAATATCAGGCTTCTTTGAGCTGAGAGGCTCATTCTATAACCCAATACGAGGGGATGTGTAAGTTTTTCCATCTGTAGAGTTCACATGTACCCCTTTAAAATAAAAATAAACTATCAATTGCACCGAGGGGTTGCAAAGGAATGCCGAAAGGAGGAGTCAAAGAATTTGGAAGTTAATAACATACATCGTAAATGGTTGAATCGTGCATCCGAGGACCGAGGTTTTTGAATTTCTCTGTCTAGATTGCATTCCTAAATGTGGTCATTATTTCCAACGCTGACTCCCCAAGTTGAACGAAGTTTGTAGTTGCATGCGTCCTCACGTTCCCACGTGATTCCTAGTAATAAAAGGGTTCGATGTTGGGCATTAAGTCCCACAAAATCTTATAGGTGTTGAGCACTCTAAAGAGCCTCTGCCTTGATTTTTTGCTCATGGCCACAGAGTCCCCAACAATCGAAAGCTTCATTGTAGGCCCCTTCGCGACTTTTATTGCCTAAATCTACCTCAGTCTAAGAAAGGCAGGTCTAGGGTAACATCAAACCACGCTTAACCTGGTAGCTAGCCCTACCAGATCGGGAGAGGGCTTTCTCCTTGTCAATCTCAAAGAAACTATGGCAAGTAAGGCTTGAGATGACTGATAAGAATACTAATTTTAGGCTAGGTATATGCTCAGAGGAATTTGATTGATTTTAATGGTTGGTTACTGGATCAGATGAGGAAGGCGGCTTTGGGTCCAGGAAATCAACTCAGATTTGCAGAGGTTTCTGTGGGGCGAGGTAGGCAAGTGTTTTAGCACTTTGAAATGAATGTGATTGTGAGTCTAAAGACTGGTGAGGAGTTGGAGAGGGCATGCAAGTTTCATGAGTCCTCTTCAAACAACATAAAACATTTACAACTAAATAAAACCCCAAGGCAGAGAATTGAGCATCAATGGATTCCACCCTTTAATCTTGATTCATTTAGTTATGCAAAAAAAGAGAGATGATGGCACATATCCACATAAGATAAACTAAATAATAGAGGAGAAAACAATGCTAATTTACATTACCACAAGAATCCCATAAAATGCTGCAAAACCCTGGTTCATTTCCTTGCCAAACTGCAGAAGTGATTTACAAAGTAGCTCAATGCATCCACAAGAGTCCAACCTTAACAAATGACTAAGAAAGTACAAGATATAAGCATCAAACCACCTATGCTAGCCATCAAGGGTCGAATCCATGAGGCAAGGAGCTGTTTCAACAAGATCTAAACTAGGAACTATAAAACAGGCAATGGAACAGCTTGCCTCTAAAATTATGGAAACTGATTCATTCATCCTCCAAGCAATTCTAACTGATGTATCTATCCCCTCAAGTGATTTTTCATCATATTTACATCACAGTACATCATATCACATCATATTACATCATTAATTTACTAATGGGAGAAGAAAATTTCAACTGACAGCTAAACTAGGCGAAATTCTGAACAAACAGGCAAAACTGGCAAAATTTCTCTTATGTGCAGCGCCACTGATCCTATGTGTAACGCTTTTTCCAGGCCATTTTTGGAAGGATTTCCGAAGTCCAAATCAGGTGCAAAATAGCTCATTGGAAAGCTTGGTGAGTCTAATTTCTAGGAAAACTTGAATTTTTTGATTTGGAGTCCATTTGCACCTCCAAAAATGAAATCTCCCAAGACTTCTTCCTGTGTGGCAAAAAAGTGGCAGAGAGGGCACTTTTTGGGTGTTTTTGGCCCTTCTGGAGGTCCATAACTTGTCAAAATTTCTCAACCATTTCTAAGCATGCATAACTTTTCATGCCAATTCAAAAAATGTAATTTTTTTTGCAAATGGAGACCCCCATCAAAAGCATAGCGCCGGTGGCGCTACACGCCTGCTGAAAAACCTGTTTTGAAAATTTCTATGCGCAGCGCCATTAATTCTATGCATAGCGCCACTTTTAGACCAAGTTTTGGAGGCCTTCCTGGTGTCAAAATTGGGTGTAGGATAGCTCGTCGGAAATCTTACTGAGTCTACTTTCCAAAACAACTTGAATTTTTTAATTTAGAGTTCATTTGCCTTGTCAAAAGTCAAATCTCCCAAGACTGGTCAAAATGTGCAAAATGAGGCTACCTAAATGCAGAGTGTTGTTGTAGTCAACTTTGGAAGGTCTTCCTCAACTCCAAATTGAGATTATGATAACTCATTGGAAATCACCTTGTGTCTATTTATCATTTCACTCATCAAGCAAGTCATTTAGCCAACCAATCTAGGATAAATCTTGAGTTTCCTAAGGCCACTCCAGAGGTGCAACAACCCTCCTAAGGCAACTATATTTTTGACATTTCTCTAAAACCAAGAAACCTGTGTAAAAAGTGAAGGAGGTTTTTCTTCCTTGGCCTGTTATAGACAAAAACCTCTCTCACTTTTGTCAAATTCATTTTCTATTTCTCAGAAACATCATTTGAGTAAAACCTACCCCGATGTGTGGAACAGTTGATTTGTCGAAATGAAGGGAAATGAAGGGGATAATGGGCTTCTAAATTCTTGAGGAAATTTTGGGAAGTAGGGAGGGATGTTATGAAACAAGGTTAAGTGGAATTTCAAATATTGAGTGAGGGGAAGGGGTCTAAACACAGGCCTAGCCTAGAAATTTGTCAAATTGTAGCAAGAAACTAGGGTGTGTGGGAAAATAAGGAATTTGAGGGATCTCAGTGATGGGAAGTGTTTAATAAGGTACATTAAGGATAGGGGAAGATGCATGAGCATTAGGATGCAAGCTTTGTTGATGATTTGACCATACAAGAGAAATTACCTTCAAAACCCTAGGAGAGGGAAATGATTCTTACCCAAGCACAACTGAAACACGAACAAGGTGTAAAATGACCCATTGGAACCTGAAATGATGATGACAACTCTCTGAATGATGGTACACTCAGCTGAACGGTGACATGGACCAACATTTGGAAAACTTTGGAAGGAGTGAACACAAACCCTAGACCTAATACCTAGTGACCAAATTTTACTTGAAGATTCTTTGAAATGACAAAATTTGATTGTAACATCCTAAAACCACTTTGTAAGAGCATATTTGATAACTGGTGGAAGGCTTCAAAGACTAACACTAACAACGACCTTGGTGAAACAGGAGTCCCAAACATTATTAAGCCCTGAAAAAAATCTCGTCATAAAGCCATTACTTACAGGCAACTAAAATCCTCATCACAATTCTCACGGAGCATATCCTCATGACAAATTATAGTTGTGATGAGAGGAACACTATGCATCAATCACTCATGATAACAATTTGATATTTTTAAATTATTTCTACAAGGATTCGTAGCATGAGAAAAGAAAAAAATATTGTGACAATAGGAGCAAAAATGAGATATGTGATGATAGTTACACCATCCACCCATTGATAAAGCTCAATACAGATAATGATACTAAATAACTTTGTGTTCCATTGGAAAATTATCACCCACAAGATTACAAGGCCCATGGCCTGTACATGATCTACAAATAGGCAACAGAAGATGCACACAAATCTCACCCGATTTCAATAATATAGTTTTGAAGCAAAGGAGAGCCGAGTATAGAGGCTTTGCTTTTCCTTCAAAACAAGAAAAGGGGTGTTTTTTGCATCATAAGGAAAGCTCTCCTACAATACAATGCCCATGGAGCAGATGATGATTCTTGGAGAAGTGATCCTTCAAGAGGTATCTTTTCTCAACGTTACTATTTACTATGCAATCTTGGTTGATGAGGGATCTAAGTTGACAACAAATAGAGTATCTCCTCTTTGTCTCTGTGCATATGTTGCAACAACCGCGTAGATTCAGGAAAAGAGAACAAAAGTTTTTAGGGCATCTGACTAGATTGTCAAGTGTGTTGCTTTTATCAATTCCTACAAAAGGAAAGTTGGAAGGGGCAAAGTCAATCTTACAAGCAGTGGGGGTGTTCATAGTAATAGTTATTGTGCACGAGTGCAGGCACTTTCTTGCAGCCTATCCACATAATATCCATGTAAATAAATTCACCATTGGCTTCGGGCCAACTCTATTGAAATTTAATCTGAGAAACGTAGAATGCTCATTGAAAGCCATTATGCTAGGAGTGTATGTGGAGTTTGTAGAGAGCGAGCAAGATAATGATATAGTTGTAGACGATAAGGATTTACTGAAAAATTGGCCACGTATACATCATGTTATTGTCACAAGTGTAGATGTGGTGGCCAACATAGTGTTTGCTTACACCATCCTTTTCGTGCAAGTTTTGAATGTTGGAGTGGTGGAAAATGAGCCCTTCTTGGGTGTCATGGTTTCTCAAATATTTGCCTACACTGCAGTTGCTCGTGATGACATGTAGTTCGACGATGTGGTGTTGGGAGTCGATGGTCGTGTGTTTAGTGTGAATGAGGTAGAGGCGGTCAGTCAGTTTTGCATATATTTCTTGCCAAATATGTCAGAGATAAAGACGAGATATATCTTGAGGAACAAGAAATGTTGATAAAAGGTTTCGACGTGTTAATTTTTTATGGGAGGGAATGACAAAAATGGAGCGAGGAAATTGGCTGGGCTGAAAAGTGTTTGCCAAGCCAACTCCATAGAAGAAAACGCCTTTCGACATAAAAATGCTAAAGAATCGAGAAGCCTACAAGCGCCCATAGGTCCTTTTTCTCTGGAAGCATTATTGAGATATGTCAAAGTAATAAACAAATAAAATCAATCACGTGGGTGAGAAAGAAAGATTTTGATTTCTACGTGGATATGATTGGAATGCATTTTCTTAACGATAGAGAAAAATCCACAATCCTGTTGCGAGGTGACTAAATTAGGGCACCAAATATTCAACTACCACCATTAAAACCAATCCACTTTCGACACCCCTCACAAAATACCTTACTCCTTCAAACCCAAAACCCATTGTCCATATTGCACGATAACATGACGTTCGTTGCATGCAACCCTGAGGGCACGACCAGGTAGTCAAGAAGGCAAGTATATAATCAATTTCAATCTAAAATAATCACCAGACATGCAAGCAGGCAGAGATATAATCAACCCTGATTTGGCTCATTGACTCGGCTCTGTAAATTGAATTCCTTCACCATGACTGTTTTGTCGACAAAATCCAAGATTGTGTGTGTTGTGGATGCTTCAACCTATCTCGACCTCTGGATTGTAAAAGGCCTTCTCCTCAAGGGTTACGATGTACATGCCACCACCTTTCAATGCAGAGGTGACTTTGCCATGCCTTTTTTCAAAGACCCAATAATAGTTATATATAGTTTTGAGTTATGTCATATAGAGAGAAAGTGTGTGTTTAACAGTTTAGTAGTTTTGGAATTATGTATTTTTGAATTTTATGGAGAGGTTGAGGAATTTATATCCTACTAGTTGTTGCCTTTGTTGTATGTTTTACAAGATGTCCCTATCTGATTAGAAATGGTATTCAACCTCACAGATATTATTGAATACCATTTGTGAAATAGGGAGAACTTCCATTTGATTTTATATATAATGTCCTTGATGTAGAATATTTTTGAATGTCCTTAATGCAGAAGAATCAAAGAGAGTAAGAAGGCTTATTGAAATGAAGACGACTAACGAGGGACTTAGAATATTTACAACAGATGTGTTGGACTATCATAGTATTACAGAAGCTCTTAGAGGTTGTTCTGGTCTTTTTCTGCATTTGATCAAATGACTTATAATGGACTTGCCTATGATGTAAAATAATGTATTATTCTTCATGTTTTAATGGGTATATATAAAAATCCTTTGTATTTGTTAGCAGATCTGCCAATTTTTAATTGGGAAAAATAATAGTTGGTAAAGATAAAGCGATATTAGATTTTAATAAAAAGTTAAAATAAATAATATACCATGTCCACATGTAGTCTGAGATGGATTCATATTTACTAAAGCATAACATTTCTTTATTTAAGTTTCTTCCAATAATGATGTGTATTGTTCTTTGTCTAGAACATCTCTCATCGACACTGCATGCTTTCCATATATATTAAGTTTAGCCCATATTTAGTATACAGGGAGAACATACTATAACTTTAGAGCAAGTGGAGATATCATGGTTATTCCTTGAACTAGACCTGAGTAGAGGAGCTAAAAACTAAGAGTAGAGGAGCTAAAAACTAAGAGCATTAATTTTGTGGACAATACACCAATGGTGGTAATACTATATCTATTGCTAATAGATACAATAAGGATTCACCCTTTCATAGTTATGGATACCTTAATGTTACTTCCCATATTGTGTTCAGCTTTATTTATTTTGGTTCTGGCAAGAAATTAAAATACCAACATATATAATAAAATTACAAACCAAAACAAGTCAAAACTCCATTTTTAAGAAGAAACGAATTTCAAAATTCGACAACGGACGTGGGTTGAAATCAAACCCGAAATTAGTTCTGGTCGAAATCAAATCCGAAAATTAAAATCTCAATCTGTATCTCCATATCCTTTTCCAATGACCATTTTGAGAAGAAGCCGAGTTCTAAATTCAGTATAGTTGTTTGTATATAATGTCTCCTTTCGATACCACACACTGTATATTCCCTAAATAAGATTATCTGACTTCACCTCAAAAATTCACTGGAGCTGTCAATTGTCTAATTCGCATATTATCTGTGAAAAACAACAAGGATGAACCGAGTTGGAGAGTACAACCAATTTTCCACACACACAGTTTTCTGAATGCCCAGCTTTCTTACACACATACAGTTTTCTGAATGCCCAGCTTTCTTACACACACAGTTTTCTAAATGCCCAGCTTTAATTGTCTGTGAGGTACTTGGACGTGGATGGATCTAGAAATCCTTGAAATTCCAGTCACATGGTCTTCCTTGTTCATTGAGGATGATTTTGCCTTCTTGGATCACTTATGCGAGGAATATGGGCACCAGGAAACTCTTTCTACCACCCACAGAGATGGCCGTCACTGTGTGTGTCTTGAACGAAGATGATAAAAACAGGAGCAAAAACTCCCTCGAAATCCCAGTTCCAATCTTCTTTGTAGAATAAGGGAGACAATGGAATTTCCTGCTCTTTCAGGGGAGTTTCTCGGCAGACTGTGGGTAGGTCTGTCAATTTTACTTGTTCTTGTGGATGACTGAAGAAGAATGAATATACCACAGGAGCGAACGGTATAAATTGAAGTCAGAGGAACTCATATTGTGTTGGAGGCCTGCGCCCAGACAAAAACCATAGAGAAAGTTGTGTTTAGTTCCTCTGTCTGTGCAATGGCATGGAGAGGGGACCAAATAATGTTCTGGATGAGAGAGGGGACTGACTTAGCGGCGCCATGATTCCTAAGTCTTCGCCTACTCTGCAACTGCTCGTGACAGCATGGACTTCGGTGATGCGGGGCTGGGAGTCGACCGTCATCTGTTTAGTGTGAACCAGGCAAAGGTGGTCAGTCAAATCCGCATACTTCTTGCCAGGGTTGACAGAGATAAACGTGATAAAATGGTTAGGGTTTCCACGTGTTGATTTTTTAATAGGGAGAACCACGAAAATGAAGCGAGGAGATTGCGCATGATTATGTTAAAATATTGTTGGTTATAATATACAAAATGAATATGTTGTAAAGTAATTAGAATTAAAAAATGTGTGAGTAAAATGTTTAAATTTTATATTTTTCAAAAATATTTCAACAATAGATTTAAATAAATTGTTTGAACATTTAAATTAATTAATTTATGTTAATATCAACTTCATATATATCTATATATAGAAAAAAAATGTCAAAATAGAATATTTTTAATGTTGTATATGAAAAAATATTCAATGTGGGTTATCAATATTTAATACAAATTAATGTTGACATATACTTAAAAATATATTAATAATAAAAAAACACTTTAATTTCGGGTGATAAAATATCTCAATGTACACATTGTATTTTACACTCTAGGGAAGTTTGCGAAATTTTATCCCTCTTGGCTCATGTTGGATCCATACTTAAAATTGATCTATGTTGGTATTAGTTTTTCTAAATTCATATGTGACATCAATATAATCCTAGGATATAATATAGTGTAATGATATTAGTTTAGATATATTTACTCTTAGATAGATGAAATCTCAATCATTATTTTATATTAATCATTTCATTACTTCCCTTAGAACCACACTCATAAGTACATTCTTTTAGGTAGTATCCAACTTTTGGAAAAAACTCTCTAGGTGATAATCGGTCCCACCTAACAATCAAAATCACCATCCCAAATGAATAAAGGTTTAATTGGGACATTAACCGAGTGATTTCCCAAATGTTGGCTTGTTCATTTCAAAACATCAACATTTCCTAAATGTGAAATGGACTTCTCATGACCCAATGCCTCCAAACTTGTTTAACCAAGTCACATAAGCTAGATGTTCTCATCCAAATTAGGAAAAACACATAATGGAAGAGGGTCATAGTCACCTTTGTCCATCATTTCTAAAGAGATGGGACGATGATCTGAGTTGCTCAAAGGGATGATTTTGGATGAAAACAATAGGCCATGCTCCAAAATGGAATATGTAACGAGGAAACAATCCCAGTTAGCAACATTATATCTAGGATACCAACACTCAATATTTTCCCTGAAATTAACATGCATGTAACTATCAAGAACAATGCATACCTTTTGGGTGGGTAAATCAAGGAATTTCATTGCCAGCCAATGAAGAGAGGTGTGTTGGTCCAAAAGATTGAAGTGTTGAGATAGGTGTTGTCATTGATGTCAATTATAGTCATTAATGTCAAGCAAACAACTGAATACAAGTTCAGGGGGAGTTTGTTGAGAGTTTGTTGTTGATTATTACCGATGAGATGTATCCTATCTTTTGAAGTAATTTTTTCTATAGGAAAATTATACGAGAGCACATGCAAAGAGTTTAATTGGATATCCCTGTCAAAGACCTTTCCAATGATATATGGCAGTTAGTCAAACTCTCAAGGATTGAAGAGAAAATACGTTTTGAAGTGAAGGCAAATTTGAAAGAGAAGGTATCTCGGATATTTAGGCACATACATGGTTGTATTATTTTTTCAAGTGTGAGATTCATCTGGACTTATCAGGGATATCCATGAACATCAAGATATCCATATACATAGGGACATTCAGACTACTGAGAAAATCTGGGACATCTAAACTTTTGAAGAAATCTAGGATATCTATCCTTTTGAATAAATCTGAGATAGGCAGAGACATCTAGACATATTTGGGAAGGTTTATAGTGGATGTTTCAAGGTTTTGATTAATGCACAGTTCCATGCAAGGGAGAAATATGGGGCATTTGGGTTTCCAGGAGTTTTCACAATGTGAAAACTTTAAAAACACCGAGATCCAGATATGTTTTCAAGCCCAGGTTTGTCACAGTTCCATGTTTTGAAATGGTTTTGCACTCAAAGGTTGAATGTAGGCATTCAAACCTTAGAAAATTACCAAAGGAGAACATTAAAAATCACCTCAATGCTGGATTTTGTTTCGTACTAGGACAGTTGGTAGTGATGACACATAGAAGAATGTGATTGGATGATGAAGATGATGTGGTAGTGTGAGCTGGAGACGATGTCATAGAAGATGATGTGGCACACTAACAAAGTGACATGTAGCAAGTGGAATTAGCCATTTTGGGTGGCACGTGGCACCATTATTAGGAATCTATACAGTATGATGGCACCATGACATAAGTATGACATCAACAAGACAAGTTAACTAGACTGTCACGATACGATGACATGGCATCTAACACAAAGACATGTGACAATTAACTTAGCTGACAGATGGACTTTAGCATGGGCAGGTGGATGTGACAAGGCTAAGGGTTCTAGTCAATGGCTTCAGTTCTATATCCGTTAAACGATAAATTGTGGACCCTCCCTCCATTATTCGTTGGTCACACATGGGTGCTTGTAATCAACATAGATCGTTGGATCAAAGTTGTGAAGATTAGTTGGTATCACCCTTCGAGGTAAGTGTGGTGGGGTTAGTCACAAAAGTGACAAATTATGGACCCCCCTATTAACTATCAAGCATGGGGGGGGGGGGGGGGGTGGGGGGGTGCTCCACAATTAATCTAACAATGATGAAATTGATCTACAACTAGTTGATTTGGAAGATGTGGTCAAATAAGTCAGGCAGTTAGGGACAAGTGGACTTGCCATGGAAGCCAACATGGCATGGTGATGCAACAGGGTGGCACAACAGAGGCTGAAATGGCTTGGATAGCAGGATGATGATGTGGCAGAATGACATCAACATATAAACACCCTCAAATAACTAAGGGCAAGGTCATGAAAGTTTGGTCATATGGGAAAATATACTAAGCTCCGAAGTGAAAAGTGGTTACAAGCTAATTGCCTAAGGAAGCAGGTGGAGGTCACGACCCATGGTTCTCAGCGTGAGGCACTACAACAAAGGTGCAGAGAAAATTTGGCATCTTGTCAAATTTGGCGCTTTAGTGCCAAAATTAGATGAATAACTAAGCGTAGTCCAAACACTAATTTTGGACAAAACATGCAAGAATCCAAAATGTTATTTTCAACAAAGAATGTGATGTTTACAAGAAGTAAAAAAAAAAGTATGTTAGCGACAAGACAACAAAGAAATTGAAACAACTATATGGATAATAGTTAAAGCCAAAAATGAATTGCAATTATAGATTATTAAACCCAACATTAGCAAATCAATTAAGAATAGAATCAACTCTAATTATTTATAAGCTACAACGACATTACAGAGAGTGTGTCATGGCTGAGAAATGTTACTGAGAATGTGTGTTAGAAAGAGTGGAACAAATATTTATTTCAAAAATATTTTGTAAAGGTGAAGCCTCAAGATTTGAATTTGAAAATTTATGAAAGAGGAATTTGAAAGGCTATGCAGATAGGTGCTTACACAATAGGGAATTGGTGTTTCCTTCCAGTTAGTGTTGATAAACATAGAGTTGGTGCTTCCTTTCAGTTAGTGTTGATAAACAGGGAGTTGGTGCTACCTTCAAGTTGGTGCTTGTAAAAATCAACAAGTTGGTGCTTACAGAAAGAATGCGGATTGAAGCCTTCTGTATGTTGTAGCCTACAAAAAAATTGATGTAATTTGAAGTTGGAGTTTTATTTTGCATCATGGTAAAAAAGAAATTGTGGTTTTCCCACTGGGTTTCCACATTAATATATCGTGTCCAGATTTTTTGAGATTGGCATTCTATTGTTTATACTATGTTGCTAAGTATCTTCACTTTGAGCAAGGAGTTGGTAAAATTGTTGAAATATTGATTCACCCCTCTCTCAATATTTTCATGGTTGCTAACATGAAGGTAGATGAAGCCCATTGTGTGGAGGGATCACCAGACTCTCCTCTTGTTTTCACTGGTAAAATACCACTACCATTCCAAGTTTAATAATGATGTTGAAGGATATCTTGATCCCCCATATTCATCTCCTAGGGTAGGAGGATGAGGGGCTTCTCTCTTTTTAATAGGGATTTTGCTTCTAACATTGTCTTCTCGGACCCTAAACCCATGCAATTTCAGGAGATCATCTTCATTACTTACATTGTATTTTTGTTTCCCTTTGATGACGGGTTGAGTTTCCTCCTTTTCTTGTAATTTGCCCTCCTTGGATGAAGCATGGATGCAGTATTATATGTGTTCCCATTTCATTGTCTTTTTCTGACTTCTCCGTTCTTAATTCCTGGTTCATTTTAATATCAACTAAGTGATAGAGTCACTCTTATTCTTTTTTTTTCTCAGATTTTGACTTCTTATCAACAAAACTTGCAAAGATTGGCCCAGTTCTAATGTTTCAGGGTGAGTGATACTTGTTAAGTTCCAAAAATGCCTTTCCCTTAGCTACTTTTCTCATCCTTCCTTCTCTGTTTTTCCATGAAAAATGCATCTTTATCATCAAAAACAATTATACATTGCCTCAAGGAGTATATTTCAGTGATTTACAAGTTATACTTTTATGTTTGCTATTTGAATAAGTTTTTGTCTTTTAGCTATGGAACACAGCCACATTCTACAACTAACCAGCTGTTCCGCAACTACTTCCACGCTTTTGCAGGTTCCATGTGTCAAGAGAGGAAAAGGACTACATAGGTAGCTTGGAAAACATCAGGGCATGGATTGTATCCTATTCATCTGGCCTAGATCGATGAAGAAGACTCCGGTCAAAGGGAAGTCAAACATAGATACCTATGGCAAACAGGACTCTGTTTTGCACACATTTCTTAGTGATGGGATCCGAAGCAGTTTCCTGAGGCCACGGACTTCATTTGCCACCTGCGCAAACAGAATCCAACAACCATTACCATAAGATTTATGTTTCCAAGCAACCAAGGACAAGAATTCCGCATACTTGCCTGTCTACGTGTTTTGTTGTAGCTTATTTCTCTTTTAAAACAGTTGAATAATTTCCTATAAATACCTATGTGAAGAATGTAGAACAAGTTCAGTTTTTGCTTATGTATTAAGTTAAGATTTCCGCTCTGTAGTTTGAAGAACTCATTCTCTGTTTTAATACAAAGACTCTATTTCAATGGATACCTGAAGCGTTGTTGGAGTGTTGATTAAGTGCTGATAATCCGAGACCTTTGCAGATTGCCCCTGCATTGGTCAAGGTTACATTTTATTTCTATTTTGTCTTTCATAGTTAACTGTAAATTCACTGTGTTTTTTCATGATGTTCATAACCATTTTCTAGCTCTGTTCATAATGCAGCTTGTGTCATCTTCTTATTAGCACACAATAGCTCTTTTGTTTCACTACTTTCTAGTTTTTTATCAGTAGCTCGAAATTGATGTCAGTAGCATAGAGTAATTTAGATTTGCTGATCATTAGTCTAGTTTCTTTCATATACTGTTCATTAGTCTTTAGATGCCATTTTTTTGTTAGTTTAATATCTCATGTTGTAAGTGAATGTTTTTGAAATCTCTTTCAGTTGATGGTTCATCTTAAAACTAAGTGGTGAAATATTTCATTTATGGATGAGTCTTTCTCTGCATTTTTATGTTTACTTTTTCTTAGAACAAGGAAGTATGGAGTCCCTAAAAATGATATCACAAGGAGGCAGTTCTCCCAAAATTGTGTAGCGGAGTGATAAAGCACTTCACTTAGCTGTTATAGTAGATTAGTTGCAATTTTACTCTTAGTCTTAGCCTTTCATTTAATTTTGTTTCAATTTCATTTTCAATTTTAGAACAATGAAGTATTGAATCCCTCAAATGCTATCACAAGGAGGTCGTTCTCCCAAAATTGTATAACAGAGTGACAAAACACTTCATCTATATATATATATATATGCTACATCACAAGGAGGTCGTTCTCCCTAAAATTGTATACAGAGTGACAAAACACTTCATCTATATATATTATTTATATATATATATATATATATATATATATATTTTTTTTTTTTTTTATTTTTTTTTTTATATGATAGATTAGTCGCAATTTCATTTTCAATCATAGTTTTTCATATAGTAGCAATTCCATTTTCAATTGTTCATTAAGTTTTAGTTCTGAATAAATTAGACAATAGTTGTAATCCCATTTTCAATAGCTGCAATCTCATTTTCAGTTTTAGTATCTTATTTAAACTTTGGTTTTGTAATTGATTAGATAATAGTTGCAATCTCACTCATAATTCCTTTTAGTTCATGTTTTGGAAACAATCATAATAGCAAGAAGAGGAATTTTGTATCTTGGTTAAAACTTTACTTCCAAAGCTGGCTTGAAGCACTTTTAGCTCTCATTTCATTTCTTTAGATTCTTAGCAACAGTAGATTTAAATATTTTGTTAAGTACATTGCAGAACACCAGAGATTAAAAAGATCATACCCCCAAAGCAACAAAAAACTCAAAAGCACTGAAGTAGGAAGGGCCATCTAACACATATAGTGCACTACACTTCATCAGTTTACGATACCCGGATTGATAATTTATGTAGAGCAATTTTGGACACTAAATTGACCAAACATTTTGGTGCCATTGCTGGGGAAGTGTAACTAGGTAGCCTTATCTCTTACATTCCTAAAAAAAATAAAAAAATGACATGCATAAAGAAAGAGATTCTAGGGGTAGATTTATAGCTAGGGGTAGAAGTTCAATTCCCAAAACTCCACCTACTCCACCAAGAATTAGAAAAGGCACACCTCCATCCTAGACTCATACTCCTAGCCATAGGATTCTTGGAATTCAAGGAGTAGAAACTCAATTAGAAGATTCTCCTACATCATCCACCAAAATAGTCGTAGGAGGGAAGACCTTTTTCACCTCTACAGGGAAGTCTATTGTAGTTGAAGAATTAGGAATACCCAGTGAGGAAGAAAAAGTAGGAACCCCCTCTCATAGTCCATTGATAGAAGAACCAGAGGAAGAGGGAATAACCTTGCAGATTAAGCCCTATACTGACTTTGAGGAAACTATAATGGCAGAAGAAGAGAAAGATGGATAATTCTGACTGTTTGGAGGATGGGGTAGAGGGAGAGGTAGAGGAAACAATGGAGGAGGTAGAGGTAATAATGGAGGAGGCAGAGAAAATAGGGAAGTAGATAACTCTTTTGGATTCCGTATAGTGGATGAGGAAACACATACCACAATGAAAAACTTACACCATCTATCCTCCCAAACTTTTATGGGTTAAGAAGTGAGGATCCTGAAACATTTTTGTTTGAGTTTGAAGTCTTATGCAGAACACTAGGAATTAAAAAGATCAAACCCCCAAACCAATAGAAAACTCAAAAACGTTGAAGTAGGAAGGGCCATCTAGCACATATAGTGCACTACACTTCATCAGTTTACGCTACCTGGATTGATAATTTATGTAGAGAAATTTAGGACACTAAATTGACCAAACAATACTCCTCCTCCTTTGAGGAGAATATTCCAGCTATTGCACAGGGGCATGGATATCCTCCAAAGATGACATGTTCTTGGTTGTCAAATCAACCTTGGACTTAGATGTTGGGATAGGTTCTTTTGCAAGGGAAGTGGGAGGATTATTCACTTGGATTTCTTCTTCATTATTAATTAGATTAAAAGCTTCATAACTTTTATGTATGTATTTTTTTACCATTTATCTTGTTAGATCCTTCTCCCTTTGCTGGAGATCTTTTTTGGAGGGAAGTTGGGCTTTTCCCTTTGTTCCCATTTTGATACAAGGGATGGGGTTGATTATGAGCTTACCTTGGCGAGCCTCTTATTCTTTTGGGATGTTATCATGGGTCTCCCTCTTTTGGTTTCTTTTGTTGTTCCTCTTGATTCTTCTTACAACTTTCCCCATGAACTAGCTTACCAAGCCACACTCAACCAACTACAAAGCCTAAGTACGTGACCAATAGGCACAAATCTCAACCTTGGGGATCTTATCCAACTTATTTACATAACGATAGGGTTCTGCCTTTTGATATTTCAGGCCATTTGCCACCAGATTGTTGAATGCTTTGATATTCGATGCAGGCGAAGGAGGTGGAGATGCAAGGCTACCTGAGCTTGTGGGCATCAAGCAAACAAAGAAGCCCACAGGGTGTGATCATGGCTATAAAGTGTGAGATAGTAGCATGAGTGATTCTATGTGAGTTGAGAGTTAATTTTTAACAATTTTAAAATCCGCTTTTGTGAATGAATATGGTAAAATATTGGCTAATAAGATGAAGCCCTCATAATAACAAACCTCATTCATTTGAATTATTTGATATTGCATATAAGTAAACTTTCTTCAATGCACTTTTAAGCATTAGTCCCTCTAAAATATTTTTTGTTCATGAATTATAATGCATAAGATTTCAAAATCATGAATTGAAACTCACTGAATTTTGATAATTATTGTATTATAATTTCACATTCTCATCTGAAAGATGATTAAAAACATATCATTAGTTAAAATCTTAAAAATAATTTTAAGTCAAACATATCATTAATTGTATTTTTTGAATAATTTAAACATTAACTTAAAACTTTGAGAACACAAAATTGATGGTGGTGTTGCATCCTCATAATAAGTGATGGTTGTTGCATCCTTTCTTTTTAACATCAAAGAGTAGTAGATTTATATTAATTTGCATCTGGTCGCAACAGAAAAGGGAGGTTACATTTCGTTTACATTTCCATCCTAGGGCATCTTTGTCTGCAGAGTGGTTTTATGAGCCCATTTTATTTTCAAAATTTCAAACTACGATTGAGCATTTACATGTATACTAGGATAAACCTTGCAGTATTGCAGTAAAAGAAAAATACATTAAAAATCAACATAAAACATAGGCAAATGAGGTAGATTAGTCATCCAATTCAGTAGGTCGATTAAGGTCAATTCCAGTTGATTCCTCAACGTTCTGAGAGTTCTTCATTACCAGTTGAATTTGTAGATCTTCAATTTGATTGTGCAGAGCATGCACCTCATCTTCCAGCTAACTAATATTTTGGTTATTCTCTATGTTCTTCTCTTGCATTTCCCAAGCTTCCTCATGTTGCTGCCGAAAACACTTTTGAAGGTCAGCCAAACTCATCATCTAATCATCTATTGGGGAATATGAATCATAAGGAACAAATTAATCTTCCACGACAATATCTTGTCATTTCGACGATTAAGGCGCTAGCAATTCTAAGCCACTTTCCGCAAAAAAAAAGGGATGGCTCTGCCTAGGGTGGTTATAAGGGAGGAACCTTATCAATCCAAACCTTGGGATTACTTCGATGGGGTGCCAAAAAACAATGGTCAACAATGTGGTGGGGGTTTCTTGGTCTACCTTAAAGATAACCACTTTTTCAAATTCAAATCAAGTCTGGGGTCTAGGCTCAATTATTAGCAAAACTATTGGTGTGTCGTTCCTTGCTATTGCGGAAGAAAAAGGCTGTGAGCAAATTGAAGCCTTTGGTGACTCCCTTCTAGTGGTTAATTGACTCAACCAAACTCAACAATGTAGAAATATTAGGCTTATTCTTGTGGTTGGAGAGATTGTTCACCTGAAGGATTCTTTTGACAGTTTCTCCTATGCTCACATCTGTAGGGAGAGAAGCTTATTAGAAAACCAGTTGTCGAAAGAAGTGATTTTGATGGAGGATGGGTTGTGGTAGATTTACAAACAAAGGTAGGGTGCCCATTTTGAGTACTACAATCATCCTTTGAGGGACCCTGCACACTAGTTTACAGAAGCCTTGAGACAACACTACTAACAAATTTTGTTTTTGTGATGTAGCACTATATTTATGCTGGCACTCTTTGCTCTTTTTGGACACTTTTATTTTATGGTTTGCTCAACTTATAGGTATGATTATTGTATGTTGGTGGCAACCCAGTATAAGGGGTTTTCAGACATACAAGTGTATGTAAAATAAGACATCTCAACTCTTTATATTTTGTCAGATGCAACAACGTGAATGTGAATGCGAATGTGAATTTGAATCTGAAAAAAATTAAAATTATGATTTTTTTCCCTATCGAAAAATACTAGCATTTATTATTAATATAAATTTGTAATAGTTTGTATTTTTCTTATTAAAGAATTTTTAGGGATTGGAGGGGATTATAACTTTCTTAGGATTCCATTGTAGTAAAATGGACAAATCACGAACTTATCATTTGCAAATCAATTTTTGGTTACATAACTTCCTACCCATAGTCGATGCATATTTTTACCCAATCCCATGATTTTTTGGGTTTGGACACCTAAATGAATTTTGGAGTTATTATGTTCTTGAGTTGCACAACTACCCTAACAAGCCCACTGGTTTACCAAGCAATCATTGATAATATTTTTGGTCCATAGTAAGTAAAACAAATTTCATGGCATGAACCAAGGACGACACGAGATTTAGAATGTCCTGAGAAACACAAGCTTGTGCCATGTGGCACCCAATGGGATGATACACATGGTGCCTACAAGGATTGATAGAGTTTGTGCAACTTAAATCAATAACAAGGCCCCATGTGCAAACATAACCTTTGCCATGTCATTAATGGTGACCTAAGCAATGATTGGTGGGGAACTCATTGTCCAATTAGATCTTACCACATGACACCATGTCATTACCCTCATGCATACTAACATATAAGTGAGAACTTTAAATACTGACAAATGGCAATAATGAGTAGTAGGTAATTGGATGGTTTAAAGTGCATGCTTTTGAAATTTTGGTTGTGTGTCGAATCCAAATCCTAAAAGATATTAGAATACATTTGATCATACTTCAATATCATAGAACCAAGTTAAATTTCTTTTCTAAGTTTTATAGGGTGCCAAGGGTCCCGTACAATCCTAATCTATAATTTAATGGCTTCTATAAAATTACTTTGGGTCTATGACTCGAGGGGGCTAATTTTTCTCTCCATGTTTTTTGAAGTGCATTGAGGTCTCTATGAACACAATGCTCATTTATATTGGAATTGAATAATATTGTAGGACCAACAAAAGGTGAGTGGATTTTTGGAGTAATGTAGGGGAAACCACAAACAATGAATTTGCTTGATGGAATAGAATTGCACCATGTGACACACATTTAGAATGACATGTTGCATGTTTGTGTGTACAATATGTCAAGGGACTTATGACATGGGCTAGTCCAAAGACTCCATGTGGTAGTTCATCCATCTATCTCCAACTCATTTGTGGTGGCATAAGCAATGAAAGCTTCAAAGTCTTGTTGCCAATGGAATTATATGACATGATAGATTGACATCAATAGAAATGAGATCTACAATGTTTCATAAATCCGTCCTTGCACTAGGTGCTAGACTTATTAGTTTTTTATAATGTTTCCCAGTCTAAAAAGCATTAAGTAGATTTGAGGACTTACACATGCCACAACATAAACACTAAAATATTTTTTGAGAGAACATACTCATGGTACATGGTGCCCGTTTGACATGAGTATTACATGTCGTAATATGGGTGTTATGACTACGATAACATGGGCCAAATGAAAGGTTCTACATGGAAATATTGCAATGCACCACATCACCAAGTTCATTTGACAAAGGTACTTAGACCAATTAAAGTGTGTCATGTGGTAGTGATGGCATCAATTAAGATGGACTCACATGACGTGAGGATTTGAAGGGATGGAAATAATATCTTAGATTCTCAAATAACATAGAAGGTATTTTATGGATCTAACACCCTTCACATTACCGTTCCATACTCTTTTAGTCCACAAGTTGAGTGTCTTTCAATAGTGATGTTCATGGGTTACACGAGCCTCTTGAAATGCTCATTGTTGGATTAGGTTAAACACCATAATAACTTGGGGGTCTACAGATTCTAGGAAGATTCAAGTACTTACACTAAGGTAGTTCAAAACCACCTTTGAACACAAGATGACATCAACATTATGCCAATAAGCAATGCTAGCTCAACAACTTAATGATCAAGAACTAAATGACATGTAACCTCTCCAAGGGTACTATGTCAACATGGTGATGTCAATAATACAAGACAACATGACTATTGAACCAATAAGAAGGTACCACAAGGTAGAATTACATCAATATCATCTAGTAAAAAAGGTCATTGTCTCATATGTGATTGAGCCAATTGGCTCCAATATTACCATGTTATCATTTGATACACCTTTTTATGTAAATTTTTAAATTCCTTAGCTTTCGAACTTAAATGAAGACTTTATTAAATTTATTGAATATATTGGGTCTAAATGACTAAGTCGACTTTTGCCATTATGTTCTCAAGGTGCACATCTCTCTTATTGGACTTGACACTAGAATTAATTTTATTTCATAACTTTTTGGGTTGAGTAATTGGATGGGTTTGGAGACATGGAGTGTCTAATTTGTAGCATTAATAGAAATGGGACCCATAAGAGCAAGAGACGTGTCAAAAAAAAGTCAACAAACATTGTGTTGGTTATATACATAGTCAATTAGAAAGTTCCATATGGCATGGCGACGTTAGTGTAAACATTTTGGAAGGACGTGCACCAATTCTATGATGTGGCACATGTCTATGTTGTACATAGTAGGATAACCCCTTTTTTCATTGTTTTTTCTTTTCTTTTCTTCTAACACCAGACCAAACACATTATTTAAGTCCATCTATAATCATTTTAGGTATGATACTTGGTAAGTTTATGTTTTGGTCATATATAAGTTTATAAATAAATCCAACATTTAAATTAATTCCATTTCATAAATTTTTGGGTTGAAGAACCTAGACAAATTGAGAATTTTGTGATTTTCATAGTACTAAGAATCTCATGGACTTAACCATTAAATTAAAATAATTCTCAAATCACCTTTGGTTCATGAAGAAAGGCGAGGGTCTGCATGCATGTGGTAATAAAGGGACATTAGTTCAATGTCATGTGAGAAGTTCAAAGGTTTCCACTTCACCTCAATAACATTAAATCAACATTCTAACATGTGATTGCTATAAATTCCAACATGTGGCCTTCATAACATGGCTAAGCCATGTTAAATCATGTGTTGATGCCTTGTTACTCTTATTGTGTAAGTCTTTTGTCTTTCCTCATGGACTTACATGGTATTTTATTTTATTTTATAATAGTTTGGCTTTGTGTCCACAATGGAACTTGCGCGCGATATGAAATGTAAAGGCCCTAAATTAACCTCTCATAACTTGCATTAGTTAGTTCTCAAAGAGTTGAGAGCAAGTGCTACCACTAAGGTGATCAAATTGATATGGGAGAATGTTAATGTGGGAAGGGTTGGCCCTTAGCCTTAACCATGAATGGCAAGAACTTCCCAACTCTAGTCTTAGCCATTTATAAAGGGCCTAGGCCCTAAAGTATCTAAATGATGGACATGAGATTCTGTAGTTGTTATCCAAACAAATCTCATTCCGTAGACAGAACAAGATCTCCCTAGGCTTGGAAACCAAGCCTAGTAACAATCAAGACAAAATACACTAATTCTTCTCTAGAAATACTTGAATCATTCAAAACTAAACTTACCTGATGACTGAAATAAGCCTTCAATCCTTTATTTGCTCGAGATCTTGCTCCACTTTCAATCCCTAAAATGGAATGTGCAATGACAGAAACAACACAAGATCAATTCATACAATATATAAATGAGTTCAATCTCTTTCTAACCAAAATATCAAGGAGTTCTGATATACGTATGTAAACATTGAATACATTGTATGATAAAAACAATGAACTTTTTATTAACAATGGGAAGACAAGATTACAATCATTTTGCCCTTGATGTCATAAGCTCTCTTTCAAGAAATCTCCAATCCTTCCTCTTGCAATGATATGCCTTCACTCTTTAATTTGGTAGCATAAGGGTACCTCAAAAGCCAACCCCTACTCCTTTAGTCTGCATTGCATTTATTAGAGAGGAGAGGAGGTTGGAGATCTATCTTCTAAGGGATGAGATCCACAATTAGAGGGGATTGGTTCCATGATAAGGGGGATGAGATCCATCATTCACATGATTATGTCCAAAGAAGTAGGAGCCCGAGCTCTAGTTGATTGAGAGAAGATTCCTCAACAAGGTTCTAGACTTTTATTTTTTTTATTATTACCCATATTGAAAGGGTGTCACATTGTGTAATGGAGAACAATGTGTTACACTACGTAGGTGTTAATGACTAACTTGCAATATTGCAGTTTGTATCTAGGTAAGGTGCAACACTGCTTAAAATTAGGGTTTTAAGTAATGTAATCCAAGATTCCTGGGATCTTCAAAGTGGTTTTTTTCTTTCGACTTTGTAGGGGATTACCGAGAAGGGTTCTTTAGATGGCAATGGATCCAGATTTTGGGTCATTTTCCTAATGGTTACAAAATGATGTGTAACAAATTGCCCCCTAAAACAAAAAGTTAGGAAATGTGTATGAGGTTTGAAGTTCTTTATCATGCGAAAGTTCATATCAGAGATCAGCTGGTTGGAGAGCTGAAAATAGATAATCAAGGATCACAATACAATATAATAATGAAATAATCTCCGAGGTAGGCATTCCTATACTCAGTATAACATATCAATAACTCTAGACCTAAGTATTGAAATGTATAAAAATCCATCTGAACAAATCAAAGTCATGGCCAATAGACATACATCATGGATTCATGCTCGAATAGACTCAATATGAACATAGCGATGATCATATAATATGAATTTGTACATCAGTCATGAAAACTCCATGCAACCTGGATGAATGAAACTAGATTTAGGGTCTTTGTCATTGCCATTTGATAGTATGAGAGTAACCATGTGAATGAATGTGTTGAAGTTAAACATGGTAGAAACCATCTGATTACTGGTCAATGATGAGAACCATTAAAAGATGTGAGAGAAAACACTAGTAATGTTAATGGCTTTCAAGGTACACTAGTACAATCTATGAAGTGTGAATGGATGATTTACAGTCAAACACTCATAGAATATTCTAACTGAAGGCCATTTATGTAAACCTTTTGTCGAAAGCAAGGAGACCAATGATTGAGGCATGCAAGTTCCAAGGCATTAAAGGGAGTTTCTAATTCAACTTCCTAGATAATGTGTTGAAGTTGATAGGAGGTGACTCATCGTAGGAGGGCCTTAATGTATCCCTCATCAATGACACAAAACATGTATCAATATTTCCAATAGCATAAATGAAGTAATTCAAGACTGACTCAAAGATGGCCGACATGAAAGAGGGCTATAAGTACCGTAAAATATTTTAACTAAGGTTGAACTTATCTTGAAAATATTGGCAACACTTATACGAAGTTAGCAACACTGACTCAATATGGGATAAAAAAATTAGTCTGAATATTTTCGAGTAGGTGTGATCAATATATAGGTAAGTGGATTTCTCAACCTAATCAGACATGAAAGTGAAAGAGTGTCATGTTCAAGAGTAACTTACTTCCAATTGTAAACTCTATACACGATTTTTCCCATTTTCCCCACCATTTTCGACAAGTACCTCTTTATTTTTATCAAGCTTGAGGAGGATGACATATGTTTGCAGTATAAGCTCGTCCTTCGAATGAGTCCTTCAAACTATTTTTAGCAAACCCTAGGAATCCGTGGTTTGTTGTCATCATGCTTGATGAGTCCTACACTATTTACATTTTACGAGTCCAGTGAAGGGGTAAGTCGATTCCTTTTCACATTTAAAGAGTTTGAAAAAAGAGATAAAAAGAAAACTTCATAGTGTTGTTTTTCATAAATTTAGTCTCCCGACCCTGAAAAAATGTAAAATAATACAAGGGAGGACTCTGTTTTTTGTAAATAGTTTGCGTAGCCCGTAAAAGAGGTAAACTTATACTAGGTAGGCATATTTTTCATATACTTTAACGAATTCAAAAAAAAGTGTACTCGACAATATTTTCATATTTCGAGATTCATAAAAGAGCTTAAAGGTAACTCCAATGGGTCGTTTTTTCGTAAATTTAAAGAGTCTGAAAAAAAAGTGATAAAAATATGCTTCTAGCCAAAATGATTCTTTTCAAAAAAATTGCCCTGTAATATGAACATTCAGATAAAAAATTACCATATATGCTAAAAAACAATGAAAAATGACTAAAACATTTGATATTTGACCCAAAAGGGTGAAAATATTATTTGAATAAACTAAGTTTGATTATAAAATGTCAAAAAGTAAATCATTTTTACCATTGTCTGCTTTTTACCATTTAAGCTCTAAATAGTGTAGTTTTCCCCCCAAATCTTCAGGAGTGGATTGCAATCGATCCAGTGGGATATTTCAAGTGCCACCTTCTCTAGGTAAGAGATCATTCCCCATTCTTCACATGCACGATTTTGTTTTTTCATTTTAATGGTAATTTCCTCAGTTTTTAGGCTTTTAAATGGAGGAAAATACGCCCATGAGTTGTCGTAACTTTCATATATCAGGATGTGCGCAAGACTCTTTGCTAAAAAATGGGCAAGAACATCGTGCCACACCCTGTTTTGAGAGACAACATGAAAGCTGCACTCTATGTCTCAAAATAGAGTACGACATGTGGTGAGGGCATAGAAAAAATAGAGATTTAGCTTGACTATTTTCCTATTTTTCTCCTACTTGTAATTTAACATATTTTCCTCATTTATTGTAGAGTTTTGGCCATGCAAAATGGAATGGAGAGAGAGAGAGAACATGAAGAACAATATTTCATTGCAACTAATGATCCACAAACCATGCAAGAACTCAGGAATTGTGGCCTCACAAATTTCTTCTTGACTTTGGGCATGAAGACCCAATTAGATCTACTGAATTGGTTGATGAAAGCTTGGAATGTCTAGGACCAACATTTCCAAATTGGTGTACACACGCTTACCATTGATATTGAGGACATGTACTTCTTGATAGGCCTCTCATGCAGAGGAGCCAATGTTTCACTATCTGCCCTTAGTGTTGGACATGAACCAACATATTACTACACAAGAGAATATTGTGTTCGAGGATCTCAAAAGAGAAATGGAAGGATTGAGATTAAATACATCAGAGACATTACACTAAATATCATTTTATTCACAATCACTTGCTTGTGTGGAACTGCACCTGGCCACAAAAGCACAAATGGAGTATGCGTTAGAGTGTATGCAACCAACCATATTCAATTGGTGTGAAGGGGTCTTAGCTGGTTTGGAGGGTCAATTCACCAGAGCAAAGACACGGTGTTTGAAACAATTTGGTTATGGTTCGATTGTAGTGTCTTTTGCTTTGGATACAATTCCCTTACTACACCCACAAGTTCCCATGGAGTTGACTAGTCTTAGAGATCCTTGCGTGCTATAGTGGGTTACTTTGATGGCTTTCCACAATTGTGGTCTGTTAATAAAGTTCACACCTAAATTATTCCTATGGTTGGGTCAACAACTTCTCATGGTTGAGGATTACTCATACGCATGTCTAGTTTTCAAAGGTGATCTTGATACTCCCTCCTCCTAAGGGAATGCATTGGGTTGACTTAGGTAAAACCTCTCACTTTGGTTATTTTGTCTTTTTCAATATTTTCCAAGTTTTTTTTTTGTGTTTTTAACTTTGTGCTAAGACTAACAACTATCTAAATACCATGAAAGCATTGTATTTGTGAGACCAGTATCGATGTCACCAATAACTAGGCATGGTGAACAACCAACGTGCATTGTCGAGCAAGATCTTACGGTAGTAGATACCTTAGCTGAGATCGAGGAGAACCTTGGAAGGTTGACTCTGGACATTCTAAACATCATAATTGATGAAATTCCTCCTCATTATCAGAGGCATACAACAGGATTACCTGGACGGATTGGTCGTTTGTTATGATGAATGGCTCACGCCATCATCTGTTATCATGAGCATCATGCTTAATTCCTAGGATTTTGAGCTATATTTTGTCTTTTTGGTTTGATTAGCATGTATGCAGATAATAAAAGTTCACGGGCCTCATATGTCTTGGGCACCATTTTTGTAAAAACCAAAACTTTTTTACAAACATATCAATATATGAAGACTTCTTTTATTTACTCTGCCTATTTTTGTGCAATGTATGAATGACTATTGTTTCTTTATACAAATGTTGCAAATGTCGATTTAATACATAGTTTGCCAATATGTCGGTTAATGTATTTAAATGTATTGGAATATGATGATATTCAATGTAATCAAATTCCCTTTCCAAGAGACGCACCCGTAAAAACATCCTTAACATTGACGAACTTATGACTGAATAAACGTTACTAAAATGTAATACCACGAGTGTAGATTCCAATCTAACAATTAGACAACAAATACCAAGTGGAATGACATCAAACAGGAGTTCAATGACTGCATTATACTCTACCATGCAAACCTTAGTCTTCCCCACTAATTAGACATGGTCTTAGATTTGTTTTAATTCAAGGAGGTTCATAGCGAAACTTGTGCCGGGTCTAAAATACAAAGAGCTTGATTTCCCTGGGATCTTAAACTGAAAAGGGATTTGAAAGTAAATTTAATTTAAGGCTAGGTTTGTAGAAGGGTTTGTCTCATGTGACATAGATTTGTGTACTATAGAGATTATTACACTTTCTTAGAAATGTTATTTTTTAAAGAAAACTTGGAAACATGATTAGAAATGGATTGAATAGGCTCATGTTATAGATATTCATTTATTACAATGAAGTCATTTGATTAATGGAGTTTATCCCCTTTTTATGTCAATGACCAAGTAGTTGTGCTACCGGTACAACCTAGCTACTTTTTTTTATTATATCTAGTTATTATTATTTTAGTCACTTATATGAATGGACTTCATTACAAATTATTGAAGCCTTATAATATGACACCCCAACTTAAGACTTACAATACGTAGTTAATTTATTTTTAAGATGCCTCTCTTTGACAAACATTGCATGAATTGACTAGGGTTCGATCAAATTACCATATAACCCTCATAAATGTATATCTTTTTTTTTTTTAATAACTAAAATGGTTATGTTTTATTAGAGAGAAATAGGTTGGGCTATGCCAATCAACCAAAATAAATTCTTCAGAAATTCAAAAGCACATCCTTCCTACTCAGGGGATTATTGCCTTGATCGGGAAATCAACATTTATACTTATCATCCCAATTTGCAACGTACATCCTATATTTGCCAGTATGTCCGCTTCCTTGTTTAAATCCCTGAGAATATGGTAAAATTGAACTAAGGGAATTTCTTTCAGAATTCTCTTTAGTCTAGTTAGCAGCTTGTTTAGCACTGGATCCGTTAGCTTTTTCTCACTAATGAGCGCTTTTATCAGCACTTCTGAGTCTCCAAAGACTAAGATTTCTCTTGAATTTTCCTCTCTCGCCATTTGACGAGCTTTCAATAAGCCGAGAATTTCTGCTTGGTTGTTGGTTCTTTGACCAAGCCCCCAACTAAAACTATCTACTTTGTTCCCATTCGAGGAAAAAATCACCCCGCCCGCACTTGACTTTCTTGGGTTTCCTTTTGAAGCGCCATCAAAGAAGATTGTGTACTTGCCCTGGGATCTCCACCATTGTTGAAAGTTGTCCTCTGAATCTCGAATTTGCCATCTTTCCTTTTGAGTTGGGTGAGGATTTGCTTTGATTCTGACGTTGCTGGAATAAGCATCCAACCACGTCCTTTCTTCAATAAGAAGGGAACTGTCATCTTTTGCGGGGAAATGATTCAAAGTTTATAAGAGCAGACCCTTTGCCAGGGCAGCCACCATTGCTGGAGACCAATCTGTATTGTTGAAAATGATATCATTTCTGGCGAGCCAAAGCTTCCAGCAGACATATTTCGGGACAACCATCCACACTCGGAGCCAAAGAGACTTGCTAGTGATGCTATGAGGATAATTGTCTTTCCAAGAGGTAAACATTGAGACAACCGAGACCTGAGATGGATGGATAACATTCATCCCATGCAGGAAAAAGGACTAGACCTCCTTCGCGAACTCGCACTCTATAAATAAATGATCAGAAGTTTCCTTCGTGCATTTGCATAACACACAGCGGTGGGGACCAACTATATTCCTTTTGCACAAGTTTTCTTCGGTCAGAATTTTTTTGTGCATCAAAGTCTAGAAGAAGAAATTAATTTCGGGGATGCTGAAGCTGTCCCAAACCTGCTTCCAAAATGATTCCTGGTGAGTTGACTCCTTCCTAGTTTGCATCTGAATGTAGTCTTGAGTTGCCAAAAAGACCCCAGTCTTGCCCCAACCCCAAGAATCTTCTTCTTCCTTGTGGACCGATGCAAAATCAGAGATTGATTCAAAAAGAATTTCCTACTGCATTTGTAAATGTTATGGAGTTCTAGGAAATTTCCATCGCTGCCAGCTCCCATGGCTGTCCCATTCCAAGATGTCTTTTATTTTCCTGATTCCTTTCACCTGTAACCATGCTCTTAGCTCAAAGATTTCGTTAACTTTTGCAAGAGGAGGATGTCCCATTATGTTGTCCCTCCATAGCATTGTGTTTTTGCCATTGCCAGGAATCCGATACAGGTAGGATCTGAAAAATTCAATGCCTCTGCTACATTACTTCCAAGCCAAAGATCCTTTTGGATTTTTCTCCATCGTGAATTGCCTCAACGACTGATTATTGAGATATTTAAGATTGATTAATTGGCTAATTGAATGGATAGGATGTGTGTGGATCTGCCATAATAACTTGCATCCCATTGCTAGATTGGCATGCGTGGGGTCTCTGATTTGCAATCCACCTTCCATAAGAGGTCGCTTCACAATGTCCCAATTTATTAAATGAAATCGATTATTAGTTCCATGACCTTCATTCCACATGAAATCGTGAATGAGCCTTGAAATCTGATCAGAGATTGCTCTTGGAGCTAGCGTTAGAGAAGCCTAGAAAGTGGGCAACACCAAGAGAACAGATTTGATTAAAGTGAGCTTGCCTCCTGTGGTGAGCCAAAAACCTCCCTAGACAACGATTTTATTCTTTAATTTTGTTATTACTTCATCCCACAATTGATTTTTGTTGGAACCCAACGTTAGTGGAAGGCCCAAGTATTTTATTTTTTCCCGGGAATCGTGCCCAACAAAGCCTAAATGGTTTGCAATTTTCTCGATTGTGTGTTGATCTGTATTCCATCCATACACAATGCTTTTCCTCTCACTTATAAGGGCTCCCGAGATGCTACAAAATTTTTGGAGAATGACTTTAAAATAATTTGCTATTCTCAGAGAAGCTCCTCCAAGCATTAAGGAGTCATCTGCAAACAGAGCATAGTTCACGAGTTCAATTCCATTTTCTATTCGAATATCAGGAATGTTGTTAGCTTGTTATTCAAAAGACAACTTTCTACTCAAGGAGTTTTCCATCATAGTATAGAGGAAGGGGGAAAGACGACAACCTTGCCTCAATCCCCTAGTGGCTAGGAAGTGGTTGGCAGGCCTTCCATTTACCAAAGGTGTGATCCAGGTCGTTTCTATGCAGGCTTTTATGAGATTAATGAACTCCTGATTGAAACTAGAGGATAAAAGAACCCTGTACAAAATGAACGATTAACTCTGTCAAAAACGTTAGACATGTCCAGTTTGATCAGCATACCTTGTTATTTTCAGGAATGGCTGGAATGCAGAGCTTGATCTTGGACTTGGATTACATTGTCCAGGATGTGCCTTCCTTTCATGAACCCCCCTTGAGCCGGATAAATTAATTTTTGTAGCAGAGGTTTGATTCTATTCGGCAGGAGTTTAGCCAGAATTTTGTAAGAGGCATTGCATAGCGAGATTGGCCTATATCTTTCAAAAGACCCAGGGTTCGTTTCCTTGGGAATTAAGGCAAGGAAGGTGGAATTGGTTCCACCTCCAACCTTAGCTTCCTCAGGAATCCATGGATCATTCTCAGAAGGTTTGATTTAATTATCTCCCAGCATAGTCTGTTAAAATGAATTGTAAAGCCATCTGACCTAGGAGCTTTATCGGGCTCCATGGACCATACTATTCTAGAGATTTCCTCTTCTGAGATGGGATTCAACAACATATCATTATCATTTGTGCTAACTAGCTTCGGGATATGAGTGAGGAGTTCATTTACATCCTCTTCACACCCATCCCTTTCAATGCTGAGAAGAGTCTTAAAATGATTCTCAGCTGCTTCCTTTATTTGTTCAAAGCCTTTGCACACCTGCCCTCTGGAAGTGGTGATTTCAGCTATGTGGTTTTGAGAAAGGCAAGCCCTATACTGTCTGTGGAAGTATGTAGTGTTTCTGTCTCCCGTTTTTAACCATAAGCTGCGAGACTTGATTCGCCAATATTCTTCTTCTCTTCTGAAGTCGCTGTAAGTATTCCTTTGAGCAGATTTTTCTTTGTCAATGCCCAATGAGGTGATTTCAATCTTTTCCAAATCAAATTGAATTTCAGCGAGCTGTTGGATAGCTTCTTTCCTTTGACTGGTAGGAGTTTTTAAAGCCTTCTTTATCCAATATTTCAAGGCATACTTTGCATATTTTAACTTTTTCTCCCACACAAAGGTTGGGGAGCCTGTTACTTCTTTTTGCTAAGCTGTTTGAACTGTTTCGAAGAACCCTTCTCCTTCAGCCCAAAGAGGACTAAATCAGAAAGGAAGAGAGCCTAAGTCCTCTTCTTCTTTCAAACAGAGAAGTATTGGCTTGTGGTCCGAGGTTAATTTAGGAAGAATATTGGAGAAGGTGATTCTTCTATCCATCATGATTGAACTGTGGATGAGAAATCTATCCAGCCTGGCTGAGATATGATTCTCCCCTGCTCTATTGTTGTTCCAAGTATATTGTCCTTTTACTGGCTTGAAATCTACCAGATCCCATTGAATCATGAGGTTTTCCACTATGTAGAGCATAGGATCCCTGGAGTAGGAACCTCCTCTCTTCTCTTTGGGATCCATAATAATATTCAATCTCCTCCTATGACAATGTTCTTTGGATAATGAAGTTCTAAAAAGTCTGAGAGTGACTTCCAACGCTCTCTCTTTTCAGCATAGTGTACAGGAACATACAAGTTAAAGAGAGATAAGGTGAGATTGCTTGAGTTATGTCGAAGATCGGTGAAAATCCAATGTTGTGTCTCATAGAATCTTTCTAACGTGAATATTTTCCCATACCAAAAGGTGCCTACTCCTCCAGCGAGGCCTCTGGCGCTTATTGCCTGCCCATTGCTACATTTCCATTTTGTGTTGCTTGTGTTTAAAGGAGTCCCCCTTCTATTTTTGTCCCTTCAAGCATGAGAATATATGTGGGTTCCATTTTCAATAAGTCTTTAGTAACTTCTGCCTTGGAAGGATTCCCCAATCCCTCGTAGTTCCAAGAGACCAGCTGCATTACTTGATGCTTGTTGGGATGGGTCCTCCTCCCTTGGGAGGTCTGGTTCTGGTACTTCTCTCGAGAGTCATCTCGATGGTGGCTTGGCTCCCTAGGGTTTTTTGTCTTTCTGCTTCTTCTTCTCTAGTTTCTTTATGAGTTCTCCTTCCGGTTCTCTTTGAGGGCCTCTTGAAGGTCTCATCCTCAGATGAGCCATAATTCTCTATGGTCCTTTTCTTTTCTTCTTTTTTTTTTGTAACGTCTGCATATGATGGAGAGGAATTATTACCTAGAACCGGACTTGAGAGGATAATTTCCACATTACCTAAGACTGGAGAGGCAAATTCATTCATCTGGATGAGTCCTTCCCGATCTACTTCTGGTGGTTCTGGAGGGGTGTTGAGAGGTTCGAAGGAGATTTTATCTTCCTCGTTGTTGTTTGGTTCCATGCTCCCTGAGGTTTGAGGGTTTTCACTGTCTTGTTCGGATATTTTCCCCATCTCTTTGCCTTTGGATTTATTATTCTGCCTGTTGTGTGCTGTTTTTTAACTTGCTTCCATTGTTCTCCTTTGTATTTATCTGTTGTCTCCTCGCTCTTCTTCTTGCAGTACCTTGTGAAACGCCCGTACTAGTGACAATGTCGGCATTTGAAGGGAAGCTATTCGTAGTCAAGCTCTTGGATGTAGGTCCAATCTGCAACCAAGAGTTTGATGTCTTCAGGTAAACCGACTTCCAGGTCGACTTCAACACAGATTCAGGCACAAGAGTATTGGTCTTTTCTCACTGCTTGGTCTATGTATTTGCCTAGGGCATTGCCTATATATTGCAACGATCTTTGGTTCCAGCAAAGAAGAGGGAGATGAGGAGGGTGCACCCACACTGGAACTGTTGTGGGCACATCCTGAGCTAGATCAAAATCTGGTGACCATTTATTCAAATAAAGCCCTTGAGGGCCCATAAAATATGGCCTGTTCTTGAAGATCAGACTTCTGTCTTCCGCATTGTCGAACACAAAGACGAAGAACCCTTTTCCTACGAAGCGACTTTTAATTCCTTTTGAGACTATTGGGACCCAGTTTCATTTTACCCATTCTTCTACTGCTTTTAGGGATGGCCATAACCCTGTGAATTGGCCAATAAGACCCCTTTCAGCTAGGTTCAACGCTGATATGCAAGTTTCTTTCACCGGCAATTCCACCGTGGGGATATTATCCAATTTTTTCACAAACTTCTGTTGTGATCCAGAGATCGTTCTTTTTCCAGCTGCTGCTATTAACTTCTTGAATGCTTCGACTTCAGGAGGCGAGGAAGGAGGAGCCTCAGAGCCACCTCCAAGATCCATTGTGGCAAGGAACCGCTCGGAGGGAAGGGAGAGCGCAACTAGGGTAACCGCAGTCCAGCCATGTGCGCGGTTGCTCTCAGTTTTTTACTATATCTTTTTTTGACTTCTTGAGAAAATACAAATTTAATATAAGAAAATAAAAGAAATGAAATAATCGAAAGTTTAAAAAATATTCTATTTTCACTTTACGTATTAGGAAGAAATGATATTAAAAAAAAAATCCAAGATTTAAATAAATTATTTGAATAT